>JACBWV010000858.1:4152146-4230529 GCA_013435795.1 Chlamydomonas sp. ICE-L | reverse complement strand
CCCAACCACAAGTCGCCAGCACCCAGCCTCAAATATTACCCCGACTCCACTTTATAATCATTTTGTAAGTTCAGTCCAACCCTGAGTTGGCCAATTATAATTGTCAGGTAGTGGAGCCCAAATAGAAGCCAGAACACCTGCAATTAGACCCCAACACAAGCACTTGCATCCCCCACTCCACCACCACCCCCATCCAGAACCCAGCCCTCCAAATCTTCACCCAGACATCCACTTATAATCATTGTACGTTCAGTCCACCCCTAGCAACCACCCACCTGATTGGCCAAATTATAAGGGGGAAGGGAGGGGGGGAAAAGAAGAAGAAAAGAAAAAGATATAGGAAAGAGAAAAAATAAAAAAAGCAAGAAAAAAAAATAGAAAAAAAAAAAAAAAAATCCAGCACCCAGCCTCAAATCTTCACCCCGGACCTCAAACTTGATAATCATTTGTTACGTTCAGTCACCCCTCAACCACCCACCTTTGAGTTGGCCATTTAATTGTCAGGTGTGGTGCCAAAAGAAGCAGACACACCTGCTGCCCATAGACCCCAACACCAGCACTGCACCCCCCACTACACCCAAACACCCAATCCAGCTACCCAGCCTCAAATCTTACCCCGACCTCACTTTATAATCATTGTACGTTCAGTCCACCCTCAACCACCCACCTGAGTTGCCAATTATAATTGCAGGTATGTGTGGTTGACAAATCATTAGAAGCCAGAACACTCTCGGACAGAGACAAAAACCACCCAAAGCACCTGCATCCCCCACTTCACCCCAAACCCACCAATCCAGCACCCAGCTCAAATATGCACCCCGACTCCACTTTATAATCATTTTGTACGTTCAGTCCACCCATCAACCACCACCTGGTGGCCAAATGATAATGTCAGGTATGTGGTGCCAAATAGAAAAGCCAGAACACCTGCCTGAGGGACCCCAACACCAGAACTGCCACCCCCAACTCCACCCCACCCCCAACCAGCACCCCCAGCTCAAATATTAACACGGAACCTCCACTTTTAATCATTTGTACGTTCAGTCCACCCCTCAACCACCCACCTGAGTTGCGCCAATTTTTAATTGGCAGGTTATGTGGTGCCAAATTAGAAGCAGAACACCACGGCCATAGACCAAAACACCAGCACTGCACCCCACTCCACCCCCACTCCCACCCCAACTCCAGCACCCAGCCTCAAATTTCACCCGACCTCCACTTATATCATTGTAGTTTCAGTTCCACCTCAACACCCACCTGAGTTGCGCCAATTATTAATTGTCAGGTATGTGGTGCCAAATAGAAGCCAGCAGCAAACCTGCCATTAGACCCCAAACACCAGCACTGCCACCCCCAGTCCACCCCCACCCCCAATCAGAAACCCACGCCTCAAATCTTCACCGACCTCCACTTTATAATCATTTGTCGTTAATCCACCCTCAACCACCCCACCTGAGTTGGCCAATTTATTGTTCAGGTATGGGATGCCAAATAGAAGCCAGAAACACCTGCCATAGACCCCAACACCCCAGCACTGCACCACCCATCCACCCCCACACCCCAATCCAGCACCCAGCCTCAAATCTTCACCCCGACCTCCACTTTATAATCATTTGTACGTTCAGTCCACCCCTCAACCACCCACCTGAGTTGGCCAATCATAATTGTCGGGTATGGTGTGCCAAATAGGGGCCAAAACGCCTGCCATAAACCCCAACACCAGCACTGCACCCCCCACTCCACCCCCACCCCCAATCCAGCACCCAGCCTCAAATCTCACCCCGAACCCTCCATTATAATCATTGTACGTTCAGGTCCACCCCTTAAACCACCACCTGAGTTTGGCCAATTTAATTTCAGGATATGTGAGTGACAAATAGAAGACAGAACACCAAGACATCAAGACGACCATGAAGGTGATGCCAACTCCCAGAAGCTCCACCAGGATTCCTTTTTTGATCAGTCCTGTATCTCGCACATTGGTTGCGAAGCAAGCCGCCAGGATGGGGCCCATGAGGGGGGAGATGAGCATGTGGGCAATATGGGGGTTTGGGGCGAGGAGGTGGTTGGGGGTGGGGTGGGGGGGGGAGGGGGGTGGCTAGGGTCATATATTCATGTGGTGCTGGTGGTCTGTTTGAGGGTGTTGTGGTGGGGTAACCATTATATCACATGAGTTGACAAGCAAGAGCTAGGATGGCGCCCCTATGAGGGGGGAGGATGGCATGCTACGCAACTAGGAGGGGAGGGGAGGGGGGGGGGCTGTGGTTCAGGGGAGAGATAAGGATATAGTGGTGTTGTGGGGAGGTGGTGGTGGTGGGCAATTATATCTCAAAGTTAGTAGTTGCCAAAACAAGCCCAAGGGGATGGGCCAATGAGGGGGGAGATGAGCATAGCTGGCAAACTATGGGGGAGGGGAAGGGGGGGAGGGGGATGGGGGGGCGGGAAAGGGTGGGATAAGGGGAGGAGAGGGAAGGAGAAATGTGGTGGGGGGGCGGCGGGGGGTGTGGGGGGGATGGGGGGAGGGTGGGGGGGGGGGGGGGGGGGGGGGGGGGGGGTGAGGGGGTGGGGTGGTCGGGGGGGGACGTGGGGGGGGGGGGCGTGTGGGATGGGGGGGGGGCGGTGCGCGGGGGGGGGGGGGGGGGGGGAGGGCGGGGGGCGCGTGGTCGGGGGTGATGTGGGGGGGGGGGGGGGGTGGGTCTGGCCGGGGTGCGGTGGGGGGGGGTTGTTAGTTGGGGGGGGGGGGTTGTTTGTTGGGGTGGTGGGGGCGGGTTGTGGTTGGTTTCTGTTGGGGTTACGGTGGGGTGGGTGGTGTTGTTGGTGGTGGGTGGTATGTGTTGCGTGGTGGGGTTGGTGGCTGTTGTTGGTGGTGTGGTGGTGTTGTTGGTGTGGGTGGTTTGGTGTTGTGGTGTTGTTCGCGTGTTGTTGGTGTGTTGGGTGTTGTGGGGTGGGTGGGAGGGGGGGTATGGGGCGGGTGGGGTGGGTGGGGGGGGGGGGTGGGGGGGGTGAAGTTGGGGGTGAGTGCTGGGTGAGTGCGTGGTGGGGTTGTGGGTGTTGGGGTGGTGTTGGTGGGTTGTTGTGGTGGTTGTTGGTGTTGGTGTGGTGTTGGTTGTTGGGGTTGTTGTGGTGTGGTAGTGGTGGTGGTCCCAAACTCACAACATAAAAAAATGGGATAGGGTCGACGGGGTGGGAGAGAACCCGAAAAAGGGCAGCGAGAAAGAATGCCTAAGGAAATAAGCAGGTGAAGGCGGTGGAAGGGGGGACCTGGGTGGTGGTGGTTGCGTTGTGGTGTCGTCTCTGTATTACCTCCCTCTCCCCACCCTACTCCACCCAAAACCACCCCACCCCACCTACCAATCATGACGGTGCTATTTGTGGCCAGCCCCAGTGCCGCGATCCAGCCTGCCAAGCAACACATCATGGCGTAGTCAAAGGTTGCATTACAACCATCCATCACATTCTGGTATATCTCCTCTACAGACAGTCGCCCACGCATGTACCTGAAATATGTAACCGAATATACATGGATGTATCCATATCTCTCTCTATATATATATATATTTATATACTTATATGTATGTATAAATATAAATATAAAGGGTTGAAGTCAGCTGATGCCGATCCTATCTGTATGAAGTATGTATATAAACATGACAGGCGCCCACCATGTACCTGAAATATCAACCCGCATAAATATGTTATATATATGAAATGTGTATATAAACATGACAGGCGCCATGCATGTACCTGAAATATGTACCCCAATATATATGTAAATGAAATATGTATTATAACAAATATATGTAGGTGATGATTGATGAAACATGAAACATGCACTCTGAATATATATGTATATGAAATATGTAGTTGAGACACCAGCACTACACCCCCCACTCCACCCCCACCCCCAATCCGCAAACCAGCCTCAAATATTCACCACGACCTCCACTATATCATCATTGTACGTTCAGTCCACCCCCAAACCACCCACCTGAGGTGGCCAAATTATAATGGTCAGGTATGTGGTGCCAAATAGAAGCCAGAAACACCTGCATAGAACACAACACCAGCACTGCACCCCCCACTCCACCCCACCCCCAATCCAGCACCCAGCCTCAAATCTTCACCCCGACCTCCACTTTATAATCATTTGTACGTTCAGTCCACCCCTCAACCACCCACCTGAGTTGGCCAATTATAATTGTCAGGTATGTGGTGCCAAATAGAAGCCAGAACACCTGCCATAGACCCCAACACCAGCACTGCACCCCCCACTCCACCCCCACCCCCAATCCAGCACCCAGCCTCAAATCTTCACCCCGACCTCCACTTTATAATCATTTGTACGTTCAGTCCACCCCTCAACCACCCACCTGAGTTGGCCAATTATAATTGTCAGGTATGTGGTGCCAAATAGAAGCCAGAACAACCTGCCATAGACCCCAACACCAGCACTGCACCCCCCACTCCACCCCCACCCCCAATCCAGCACCCAGCCTCAAATCTTCACCCCGACCTCCACTTTATAATCATTTGTACGTTCAGTCCACCCCTCAACCACCCACCTGAGTTGGCCAATTTTAATTGTCAGGTATGTGGTGCCAAATAGAAGCCAGAACACCTGCCATAGACCCCAACACCAGCACTGCACCCCCCACTCCACCCCCACCCCCAATCCAGCACCCAGCCTCAAATCTTCACCCCGACCTCCACTTTATAATCATTTGTACGTTCAGTCCACCCCTCAACCACCCACCTGAGTTGGCCAATTATAATTGTCAGGTATGTGGTGCCAAATAGAAGCCAGAACACCTGCCATAGACCCCAACACCAGCACTGCAACCCCCCACTCCACCCCCACCCCCAATCCAGCACCCAGCCTCAAATCTTCACCCCGACCTCCACTTTATAATCATTTGTACGTTCAGTCCACCCCTCAACCACCCACCTGAGTTGGCCAATTATAATTGTCAGGTATGTGGTGCCAAATAGAAGCCAGAACACCTGCCATAGACCCCAACACCAGCACTGCACACCCCCCACTCCACCCCCACCCCCCAATCCAGCACCCAGCCTCAAATCTTCACCCCGACCTCCACTTTATAATAAGGGGGGGTAGTGGAAAGGAAAAGAAAGAATTACCAAATAAAATAGGATCGTTGTGGGAAAAGGAGGATAGTATGGGGATAGGTGATGGTGTTGGGGAAAAAGATCGACTACTGAATATTTCTCGAACAAAGCTCTGGAGCACTTTCGAGATTTAAATACAATTTATAAATAGAAATTTTGGGTAAAAAAAACAACGAATACAAAAAAAAAAAAACGAAAGCTCAAAAAGCAAGGACAAAGAGGACCCAAGGAAAGATAAAGGGAAGAAAAGGAAGGGGTCCCCCGACGTCGGAAGGAAATAAAAAGAAAAAAAAAAAATGGGTGAGTTGCCGACAAGGGGATACTGGTTTTGTGCCGGGAGGGCGTGAAAAAAGGAAGAATAGCAAACACAGGACCAAAGACTAAAAAAACACCAGCACAGGATAAACCCCAATCAACCCCCCACCCCATACAGCACCCAGCCTCCAAATCTTCAGCACCCGACTCCACTTTATATCATTTGGAAGTTGGAAGGAAAAAAAGAAAAACAACCGGTATTGGCGGGAAAATTGAGAAGGGCTCCTGCAACAGGTTGGGCTAGGGGGGGAAATAAGGAGAAAGACAGAAAAAAGGTAATAATAGAAAATCCAAAAAACCGAAAGGAACCAACCACTCCCACCACCCAAACCCAATACCAAGCACCCAGCCTCAAATCTTCACCACAGACTCCAATTTACTCAATCATTTGTACGTTCAGTCCACCCCTCAACCACCCACCTGAGTTGGCCAATTATAATTGTCAGGTATGTGGTGCCAAATAGAAGCCAGAACACCTGCCATAGACCCCAACACCAGCACTACACCCCCCCCACTCACCCACCCCCACCCCCAATCCAAGCACCCAGCCTCAAATCTTCACCCCGACCTCCACTTTATAATCATTTGTACGTTCAGTCCACCCCTCAACCACCCACCTGAGTTGGCCAATTATAATTGTCAGGTATGTGGTGCCAAATAGAAGCCAGAACACCTGCCATAGACCCCAACACCAGCACTGCACCCCCCACTCCACCCCCACCCCCAATCCAGCACCCAGCCTCAAATCTTCACCCCGACCTCCACTTTATAATCATTTGTACGTTCAGTCCACCCCTCAACCACCCACCTGAGTTGGCCAATTTAATTGTCAGGTATGTGGTGCCAAATAGAAGCAGAACACCTGCCATAGACCCCAACACCAGCACTGCACCCCCCACTCCACCCCCCCCACCCCCCAATCCCAGCACCCCAGCCTCAAATCTTCACCCCGACCCTCCACTTTATAATCATTTGTACGTTCAGTCCACCCCTCAACCACCCACCTGAGTTGGCCCAATTATAATTGTCAGGTATGTGGTGCCAAATAGAAGCCAGAACACCTGCCATAGACCCAACACCAGCACTGCACCCCCCACTCCACCCCCACCCCCCCAATCCAGCACCCAGCCTCAAATCTTCACCCGACCTCCACCTTTATATCATTTGTACGTTCAGTCCACCCTCAACCACCCACCTGAGTTGGCCAATTTTAATTGTCCAGTTATGTGGTGCCAAATAGAAGCACAGAACACCTGCCATAGACCCCAACACCAGCACTGCACCCCCCACTCCAACCCCCAACCCCCAATCCAGCACCCAGCCTCAAATCTTCACCCCGACCTCCACTTTATAATCATTTGTACGCTTCAGTCCACCCCTCAACCACCCACCTGAGTTGGCCAATTATAATTGTCAGGTATGTGGTGCCAAATAGAAGCCAGAACACCTGCCATAGACCCCCAACACCAGCACTGCACCCCCCACTCCACCCCCACCCCCAATCCAGCACCCAGCCTCAAATCTTCACCCCGACCTCCACTTTATAATCATTTGTACGTTCAGTCCACCCCAACCACCCACCTGAGTTGGCCAATATAATTGTCAGGTATGTGGATGCCAAATAGAAGCCAGAACACCTGCCATAGACCCCAACACCCAGCACTGCATCCCCCCACTCCACCCCCACCCCCAATCCAGCACCCAGCCTCAAATCTTCACCCCGACCTCCACTTTATAATCATTTGTACGTTCAGTCCACCCCTCAACCACCCACCTGAGTTGGCCAATTATAATTGTCAGGTATGTGGTGCCAAATAGAAGCCAGAACACCTGCCATAGACCCCAACACCAGCACTGCACCCCCCACTCCACCCCCACCCCCCAATCCAGCACCCAGCCTCAAATCTTCACCCCGACCTCCACTTTATAATCATTTGTACGTTCAGTCCACCCCTCAACCACCCACCTGAGTTGGCCAATTATAATTGTCAGGTATGTGGTGCCAAATAGAAGCCAGAACACCTGCCATAGACCCCAACACCAGCACTGCACCCCCCACTCCACCCCCACCCCCAATCCAGCACCCAGCCTCAAATCTTCACCCCGACCTCCACTTTATAATCATTTGTACGTTCAGTCCACCCCTCAACCACCCACCTGAGTTGGCCAATTATAATTGTCAGGTATGTGGTGCCAAATAGAAGCCAGAACACCTGCCATAGACCCCAACACCAGCACTGCATCCCCCCACTCCACCCCCACCCCCAATCCAGCACCCAGCCTCAAATCTTCACCCCGACCTCCACTTTATAATCATTTGTACGTTCAGTCCACCCCTCAACCACCCACCTGAGTTGGCCAATTATAATTGTCAGGTATGTGGTGCCAAATAGAAGCCAGAACACCTGCCATAGACCCCAACACCAGCACTGCACCCCCCACTCCACCCCCACCCCCAATCCAGCACCCAGCCTCAAATCTTCACCCCGACCTCCACTTTATAATCATTTGTACGTTCAGTCCACCCCTCAACCACCCACCTGAGTTGGCCAATTTTAATTGTCAGGTATGTGGTGCCAAATAGAAGCCAGAACACCTGCCATAGACCCCAACACCAGCACTGCACCCCCCACTCCACCCCCCACCCCCAATCCAGCACCCAGCCTCAAATCTTCAACCCCGACCTCCACTTTATAATCATTTGTACGTTCAGTCCACCCCTCAACCACCCACCTGAGTTGGCCAATTATAATTGTCAGGTATGTGGTGCCAAATAGAAGCCAGAACACCTGCCATAGACCCCAACACCAGCACTGCACCCCCCAGTCCACCCCCCACCCCCAATCCAGCACCCAGCCTCAAATCTTCACCCCGACCTCCACTTTATAATCATTTGTACGTTCAGTCCACCCCTCAACCACCCACCTGAGTTGGCCAATTTTAATTGTCAGGTATGTGGTGCCAAATAGAAGCCAGAACACCTGCCATAGACCCCAACACCAGCACTGCACCCCCCACTCCACCCCCCACCCCCAATCCAGCACCCAGACTCAAATCTTCACCCCGACCTCCACTTTATAATCATTTGTACGTTCAGTCCACCCCTCAACCACCCACCTGAGTTGGCCAATTATAATTGTCAGGTATGTGGTGCCAAATAGAAGCCAGAACACCTGCCCATAGACCCCAACACCAGCACTGCATCCCCCACTCCACCCCCACCCCCAATCCAGCACCCAGCCTCAAATCTTCACCCCGACCTCCACTTTATAATCATTTGTACGTTCAGTCCACCCCTCAACCACCCACCTGAGTTGGCCAATTTTAATTGTCAGGTATGTGGTGCCAAATAGAAGACAGAACACCAGCCATCAAGCCGACCATGAAGGTGATGCCAACTCCCAGAAGCTCCACCAGGATTCCTTTTTTGATCAGTCCTGTATCTCGCACATTGGTTGCGAAGCAAGCCGCCAGGATGGGGCCCATGAGGGGGGAGATGAGCATGCTGGCAACTATGGGGGTTTGGGAGGAGGTTGGGGGGGGGGGGGGGGGGGGGAGGGGGGCTAGGGTCATATATTCATGTGGTGCTGGTGGTGTTTGAGGTGGTGTTGGTGGGGGTAACCATATCTCACATTAGTTGCAAAGCAAGCCGCTAGGATGGGCCCATGAGGGGGGAGATGAGCATGCTAGCAACTATGGAGGGGAGGGGGAGGGGGGGGGGGCTGTGGGTTCAGGGGAGAGATAAGGATATAGTGGTGGTGGTGGTGGTGGTGGTGGCAATTATATCTCAAAGTAGTTGCAAAACAAGCCTCAAGGATGGGGCCAAATGAGGGGGGAGATGAGCATGCTGGCAACTATGGGGGGAGGGGAAGGGGGATGGGGGGGGGGGCGGGGGGGGGGGGGGAAAGGTGTGATAAGGGGAGAAGAGTTAAGGATAAAGTAGTTGGTGTGTGGTGGTGGTGGATGTGGTGGTTTGGTGGTGGGTGGTGGTGGTGGTGGTTGTGGTGGTTGTTGGTGGTGGTGGTGTCTCTGAGTGCGTTTTCGGTGGTGTGGTGGTTTTGGTGGTTTTGGTGGTGGTGGTGGTGGTGTGGTGGTGTGGTGGTGATGGTGTTGTTGGTGTTGTTGGTGTTGTTGGTGTTGTTGGTGTAGTTGGTGTTGTTGGTGTTGTTGGTGTTGTTGGTGTTGTTGGTGTTGTTGGTGTTGGTGGTGTTGGTGTTGTTGGTGGTGGTGTTGTTGGTGGTGGTGTTGGTGGTGTTGGTGAGGTGTTGGTGGTGTTGTTTGGTTGTTGGTGGGTTGTGGTGTTGAGTGTTGTTGGTGTTGTTGGTTGTTGTTGGTGTTGTTGTTGGTTTTGTGGTTGTTGGTGTTGTGGGTTGGTGGGTGCGTGTTGGAGTTTGGTAGGTGCGTAGTTGGTGGTGTTGTGGGTTGGCTGGTGGGTGGTGGTGTTGGTGGTGTTGGTGGTGTTGGTGTTGGTGTTGGTGTTGGTGTTGGTGGTGTTGGTGGTGGTAGTGGTGGTGGTCCCAAACTCAACCACCTACCAATCATGTCAGTGCTCTTTTGTATCCAGCCCCAGTGCAGCGATCCAGCCTGCCAATCTACACATCATGGCGGTGGCGGTGGCGGTGGTGGTGGTGGTTGTGGTGTCGTCTCTGTATTACCTCCCTCTCCCCACCCTACTCCACCCAAAACCACCCCACCCCACCTACCAATCATGACGGTGCTATTTGTGGCCAGCCCCAGTGCCGCGATCCAGCCTGCCAAGCAACACATCATGGCGTAGTCAAAGGTTGCATTACAACCATCCATCACATTCTGGTATATATCCTCTAAAGATCAAGTCGCCCACGCATGTACCTGAAATATGTAACCGAATATACATGGATGTATCCATATCTCTCTCTATATATATATATATTTATATACTTATATGTATGTATAAATATAAATATAAAGGGTTGAAGTCAGCTGATGCCGATCCTATCTGTATGAAGTATGTATATAAACATGACAGGCGCCCACCATGTACCTGAAATATCAACCCGCATAAATATGTTATATATATGAAATGTGTATATAAACATGACAGGCGCCCATGCATGTACCTGAAATATGTACCCCAATATATATGTAAATGAAATATGTATATAACAAATATATGTAGGTGAAACATGTACCTGAATATATATGTATATGAAATATGTAGTTGAGATATGTACCTGAATATATATGTATATGAAATATGTAGTTGAAATATGTGCATGAATATATATGTATATGAAATATGTGCATGAATATATATGTATATGAAATATGTGCATGAATATATATGTATATGAAATATGTGCATGAATATATATGTGAAATACATGTATGTATGGAACAGCAACTAGTATTAGTAATTGAAAAACTAATATTAACTAATATTATTATAGTGTCACACTTCTATTAATTTTTCAAATAAATTCAAAATTCTGGTGAGACGGCTTGCCAGTCTAATATTAACCAACATTCATTAATATTATTCATTCACTAATATTATATAACTAAACCTTTCCCTACATAAATGACATACGTTGATATGTACGTGAACATGACAGGCGCCCACACATGCACCTGGCATGATGCATATATATATGATAAAATTATATACATGCGGACGAGGGGGTGGGGGGGGGGGGGGTGGGGGGGGGGGTAGGGGATCCGGTGGGGGGGGTGGGAGGCGGGGGAAGGGGGTGGAGTGGGGGGGTGAGGTGGGTGGCGGTGGGGGGTGGAGGGGGGTGGGGGTGGGGGAGGGGGTGGAGGGGTGGGTGCGCTGTTGCATTTTTGAAGTTGCTAAAGTTACCGATCCCCAAACGTTGACAAAATCTTAAGGTGGGATATGATGAAGATATATGATACGATAAAAATGATTTGCATGACCCGTGCATGATATGATGAATTAATGTGCCCCTGGCATGATGAATAAAATACAATACAAATAAATAAATGGTACGCCTTATAAAGAGACGTGAGGTTGAGGGGGGCAGCCTGTCTTCTTGCACTGGGGAGAAACACCAACCGGGTATGATGAAGATGTACACCAACCGGGTATGATGAAGATGTACACCAACCTGGTATGATGAAGATGTACACCAACCGGGTATGATGAAGATGTACACCAACCTGGTACGTGCACGATGTAACCAACGGGTAATGATGAAGGCTGTACACAACAGGGATGATGAAGCTGTACACCAACCGGGATGATGCAGATGCTCACCAAGGGTATGATTCAGATGTTACACCAACCTGGTATGCTGAAGATGTACCCAACCTGGTCTGATGAAGATACACACCCTGGTATTATGAAGAGTAACCAACTGGTTGATGAAGATGCTACACCACATGGTATGATGGAAGATGTACACCAAACCTGGTATGATGATAATTGTAGACACGTTAATAATGTATTTATTATAGCATATATGTTTTTAATTGAAGTTAAGCCATCTGTGTAGCACAATCTCCGGGCCCTTGTCGTTTACGTTTTGTTAGGGTTCTGATCACCAGTGCTTGTTTTATTTACAGCCGTCCCCTATATTGAGGTTGGGCAAGTCTTATTCTGCCTATTGCGCCAGCCTCTTGACCGGCTAGCACGTAAAAAACACACACCCGTCCAAAGGGGGGGGGGGGGGGGGGGGGCAGTTACGAACCAAAATTACCTCATCGTGTAAGTGTGTGAGCCAAAGAGAGGTCAAGAATAGATTATGTTTATCCTTACTACTTGGTCCAGTTAGAAAACACGAATGGGTCTCCAGAGTTATTTCTTGCGTGTGTGTGTGTGTGTGTGTGTGTGTGTTGCGGGGGGGGAGGGGGGCGGGGGGGTGGGGGGGGGGGGGGGGGGATTGCAACAATTAGTGCATTCGGCACCGTTCTCTAGCACAGAACACATACCCAATTCTTTATAACCAGGCGCAGCTGCCTTAACGTTGCACACCACACACCAACAACAACAACAAAAACAACAACAACACAACACACAACAACAACAACGTGCCCACCCCCACCCCCACCCCCACCCCCACCCCCACCCAGAACAGCACCAGTTCTCTTCACTAACCAGCTGCGCCCGAGCTCTCCATTATGTCCCCTGTCTTGGGCAAGGGCTTGAGCAGCATGAGAGGCACCATAGCCACCTTTCCAAAAGCTGTGCCCACCCCTATCTTGTCCAACTCATGCAGTACTGCCCCAGATTCCTGTGTTCATTCCAGGGGGATGGGGTAAGGGGCAACAGCTGTTCAGTTATGTTTCTCAGGCTAGGGCTTGAGCAGCATGATAGCCACCATAGCCAAGTTGTAAATGGCTGTGCCCACCCCTATCTTGTCCAGCTCGTGCAGTACTGCCCCATATTCCTGCATTTATTCCAGGGGGGTGGAGGAAGGGGCAACCGCTTTTCAGTTTTGTTTGTAAGGCAAGTTTACTGAACCAGATTCCTGTGTTCATTCCAAGGGGGGGGGGAGGGGGGGGGGGGGGGGAGAAGGGGCAAAGGCTTTTCAAGCGTGTTTCTGAAGCAAGGGTGAAAGCGCCTTGATATGCACCATCGCAAGGTGTAAAGGCTGTTTGCCCACCCCATTCGTCCAACTATGCAGAGAGCCCCGTTCCTGTTTCCTCTAGAGGGGTGGGGGAAGGGGGCAAAGACTTTTCAGTTGTGTTACTGAAGCAAGGGCTTGAGCAGCATAATAGGCACCACAGGCAAACATTAGCAAAAAGTAGCAAAGCCCAATCTTGAGCCCTCATCTCACCTGGCGGTCAATGAATGCATGTACCGTTGCTACCCGTCCATCCGAGTTCCGAGATACGTTTTTCAACTGACATGCTTCACCCTGCAAGCACTCCAGCACCTGTGCCTCCCTTTCCGCAGACTTTGCATTGATGAATCTGGCGCATCTGGCTGGGTGTGGTGTGGTGGTGGGGGGGTGGGGGTGGGGGTGGGGGTGGGGTGGGTGGTGGGTGGTGGGGGGGAATATGGCATTACTGGGATGATAGTGGTGGGGGTGGGGAGGGGATATGGCATGCACCACCTGCCAGACTCAGCAACCTGCGCCTTTCTTCTGACACTTGAATGATGACCTGGCCACATCTGGGTGGGTTGTGTGTTGGTGGTGTTGGTGGTGGTTGGTGGTGGTGGTGGGGGGGGATATCATTTACATGGGATGATAGGTGGTGGGGTGGGATATGGCATGCACCACCCGGCAAACACTCCAGCACCTGCGCCTTTCTTTCTGCAGGCACTTGAATGATGGACCTGCGCCCTGGCACATGGGCTGGGTGGTGTGTGTGTTGTGGTGGTGGGAGGGGGGGGGGGGGGGGGATATTATCTGGGTAGGATGGTAGGTGGTGGGGGTGGGATGGGATATGCATGCCCCCCGCAAGCCACTCCAGCACCTGTCGCCTTTCTTTCTGGCAGGCATTGAATGATGACTCGGCGCATATTCTTGGCTGTGTGTTGTGTGGTGGTGGTGGTGGTGTGTGTGTGCGGGGGGGGGGGGGGGAATGCCATGCTTGGACAATGATGGGGTATTTGGGTGGATGGGGTGGGGTGTTGTATGGTGGTTGTGGTTGGGTTGTTGGTCTGTTGGGGGGGGGGGGGCTGGATTATGGCATGCATCACCCTGCAATACTCCATACGCGCCTTCTATCGGCAGGCATTGAATATGACCTGGACATCTTGGTCCGGTGAAACCATGAAGGTTAGGACGATCCTCAAGCCTGAATCCTGCTATTTCAATGGGATCAGGGGTGGATGGGTGGGGGACTGGGGACTGCATACTGGACATGATGGAGTGGGGGGAGGGGGTGGGGGTGGGGCGCAAGGAATTATTGGTGTGCCGGGTGGGTTGTGTCTGTATGTGTATGTGTGTGTGTTGGTGTGTGGTGGTGTGTGGTGTGGGTGTGGTGTGTGGTGTGTGGGGGGGGGGGGGGGGGGGTGGGCGGGGGGGGGGGAGGGGGAGGAGGGGGAGGGGAGGGGGGGGGGGGGGGGGGGATGAATGGGATGGGATGACGGGGAATCGGAGAATGGGGGATAATCACCACTGAGTGTGGATACGTGCGCCAGTGTGTTAATATAAATATACATATGTAATCCATGTGCCTACCACGGATAATGTGCTGACCAAGTGAAAATCAAACAAGTTTGAATTTCATAATGTTTAAGGATGTCAATGTTGTACGGGTCCCAAATATGATCGGGCGATATAGCATGCGATATCGTACGACATATAGTACGATATATCCATCGTATGTGTCTATTGCATGCGTGTCGGTCGCTGCGTCCCCGAGTGAAGCCGCTAGTCGATGTTTGCATGTGTGTGATGCCCTGTGCTCGGCTGTGCTGGCTGTGCTGGGACCTCTTAATGCTCAGGAAAACAAGATGCTAAGAAATCTAGAAAGCTACATCCGAGCCACTTGGCTGCTGCATTCTGGGAGCTGTATGATCAGGCACGCCGAAGGTCAGAAGGCCGGGCGCCCCCAGATTCACCCCGTTGTCCGTCGAAGTCAGCGCGTCCGTCACGTTTCTGTCCGTAACTGGCCCCTGGCCGCCCCTGGCCCTGTCGTACCAGTCTGCGCTCGATTCCTGTGCCACCTGTCGCTGTCGCTTGGGGTTGGGTGTTGGGTGATAGATGGGTGATGGGTGCCAGCGTTTCGTCGGATTGATCCTTCACGCCCCCACCCCGGGCCCCCACCCCCACCCACCCACGTGACGGGACCCACCCACCCAGCACCCAGCACCCCACACCCACCTTATAATCAACACTCAACCAGACGCAACCGACTATTGCCTAGGTGGAACTCACTCGGGGACCCAGTCATGCTGGTGACCAGTTCTCAACCGACTCGTGCCTTGGTGAAGCCCCCCTGGCCCAAACCAGGGTCCAACTACAGCTACCGCCAGTCTGGGCCTGCCGCTTGTACCCCTAACACCGCTCTAACACCCATCACCCAAGCACTCATGGCCATGCCATGGGTGCACCCAACCAACAAACAACCTAACTACCGCCAGTCGAAGATCTCAGATTATCTCGCAGCCAATTTCTGGGGAGAAACCTGGGGGGAACTCATATGTGTGTTCTTGACCTGGGCTCTCCAATGGCTATGCTGTCGATTAGATATCAGCCCCCTAACTGCCGATAACTCCGTTTCTTAGAACCATCCAGTCCGTATGAAATGCTTTCAAGACCCTCAAACCCATGAGATGAGATGCCTTCGCCTTTTCGCAATCAATCCCAAGTCTAATTGAGATATCTCCAGTCTAATCCGATCAGCATGCTATCGAAGTACGTCCGCAATTCTTCCTAGTTCGTGCTAGTCTGTCCACGGTCGGAGCACCGGCGGTTGAGGTTTCTGCGTAGTTTTTTTTGCGAGCGTGTCCCTCCCACGCCCCACCCCACGCCCCTTTTACCAGTTTCTCACCTCGATTTAACAACTGCAGGACTACCTCAAGCGCTGGAACGACCCATTTCCGGCTGCGTCGCTCAACATGCATTTCCGCGCACAAGGTCAAGTCGCCCGTCTGTCGAACTACTGCTGACCCGTTCTGGTCTACTGCTTGGTCCGGCCTCGGTGGTGAAGAAGCTTCAGGCTCGAGCACAATTGCCGATTCCCCCCTAGAAGAGTATGAGAGTGACCGTAGATCTGAGTCACATCCATGCCCCAGCACAGGCCGTGATGCTGGAAGCCCCTCACCTGGGCACACAACTAAATGGCCTAACAAGGGGCACCGGTATGGCCAATCTTCACCAGGAGCGGACATGTCAGTCAGTTGGGGTGCCTCCAGTGGCAATGCAGCCATGTTGGGGCCAGGTAGTAGCAGCACAAAGCAGTTTGCTGACGGACTTAGAGAGTCCGAGGCTACGAGGGGCGAGCAACCTGTAGTGAGTCCTCATGCCTGCAATCTGGGCAGTGGGAGCGGCACTCAAGTTGGCAGTGAGGGTAGCAGTCAACATGGCAGTGAGGGTAGCAGTCAACGTGGCAGTGAGGGAGGTGTTCCCTTAACCGACAGTGCCAAACGGGCCAAGAACTGCAGCAAACGTGGCAAGAGCGACCTTGTAACCCCCATGGAGCTGGTGGGGCGCATCAAAGCAGCCTCCTACTGGCAGGAGCTGGAGCAGATTGTCAGTTGCCATGAAGCAGAGATGAGCATGATCAATATATCAGCCCTCGTGTGCCGCCTGCCGAAGGTGTGTATGAATGTATGTTACAGTCCCGGGGTAGGCCAAAAAGGCTAAAAGGACTTTCCCAACCGTTATAGGAAGGGCTAATAAAGAAAAGAACTGATGAACTGAACCCCAAACAATCGTTTTACCGACGGGGGTCCTGAGTTTGTGATACAGGGGTCATTTAATTCTACAATATAATCAAATCATCATCTCATCTGGGATTATAATTTAATTTAGCAATTAATATCGCATTTGCAGGTGTGCCGGAAGCCCAAGGCTCTCCCACCCACAGAGCGGAACTCCTTTGAGCGATTCTTGGGCCAAGTTTCTGCCTTGGTGCTGAAGCACTTTGAAGCACTGGATGGGCGAGCCATTGCAAACATTCTATGGTCTGTGGTGAGTTTCAGGGTAGTTCGGGGGGAACTGTCAGAATTTGTGTTTCCCGAAATATAATTTTGATCCCATCAGTTACCGGTACCTGTTTTCAAACCACATCTTCTGCCTTGGTGCTGAAGCACTTCAAGGTGCTGTATGGACGAGACATCGCAAACATTCTCTGAGCTCTGGTGAGTCTCAGGGTTGTTCAGGGGGAATTCTCATAATTCGTGTTTCCGGAACTGGGATTTTGACCCCGGATTTTGGAACCCGGAATTTGACCGGAACGGGATTTTGATCCCGTCAGTTACTGGTATCTGCTTTCAAACCCTAGTTTCTGCCTTGGTGCTGAAGCACTTCGAAGCACTGGATGGGAAAGCCATTGGAAACATTCTATGGACTGTGGTGAGTCGCAGGGTAGTTCAGGGGGAATTCTCATCATTTGTGTTTCCCGAAATATTGTTTTGATCCCGTCAGTTACCAGTATCTGTTTTCAAACCCTAGTTTCTGCCTTGGTGCTGAAGCACTTCGAAGCACTGGATGGGAAAGCCATTGGAAACATTCTATGGTATGTGGCGAGTCTCAGGGTAGTTCAGGGGGTTTCTCATCATTCGTGTTTCCCGAAATATTATTTTGATCACGTCAGGTACCGGTATCTGTTTTCAAACCCAATCTTCTGCCTTTGTGCTGAAGCACTTCAAGGTGCTGGAAAGACGAGCTATTGCAAACATTACATGGGCTGTGGTGAGTTTGCCAGGATACTGCAGTGAGAGTATAGTAGTAGTATAGTATTGTATTGTATAGTAGTAGTAGTATAGTATTATGTAGTAGTAGTAGTAGTGGTAGTAGTATAGTATTATGTAGTAGTAGTAGTAGTAGTAGTATATAGTAGTAGTAGTAGTAGTGGTGGTAGTAGTATAGTATTATGTAGTAGTAGTAGTAGTAGTATATCGTAGTAGTAGTAGTAGTAGTATTAGTAGCTAGTAGTCGTCGTAGTATAGTATCTATATCTATAGTAGTAGTAGTAGTAGTAGTTAGTATTATGAGTATAGTAGTGGTCGGAGTATATAGAGTATAGTAGTAGTAGTCGATCGTTATTTATAGTGCAGTTGTGGTAGTAGTATATAGTAGTAGTAGTCGTAGTCGTATCAGTATACAGTAGTAGTTCGAGTAGTAATATATTATTTATGTATCGTAGTAGTAGGTATAGTATTATATAGTAGTAGTATAGTGGTTATATATAGAAGTAGTACCGTCTTTATATAGACGTTAGTTAGTAGTAGATTATATTAGTAGTAGTAGTAGTTAGAAGTGTAGTAATCTAGTAGTAGTAGTATAGTATATTTTAGTGTAGTAGTTGTAGTTAGTGTAGTAGTAGTATAGTATTATATAGTAGTGTATAGTAGTCGTCGTCGAAGTATTATATCGTGTTAGTGTAGTATTATATAGTTAGTATAGTGTAGTAGTCAGATTATATAGTAGAGTAGTAGTGTATAGTATAAATAGTATATTAGAGTATAGTATTATTTATAAATAGTTAGTATTAGTATTATACATGTAGTAGTAGTAGTAGTAGTAGTATAGTATTATATAGTAGTAGTAGTAGTAGTAGTAGTAGTAAAGTATTATATAGTAGTAGTAGTAGTAGTAGTAGTAGTAGTATAGTATTATATAGTAGAGATATGTCTAGTTTCTTCTAGTTCGTCGTAGTAGTATTAGTATCGTATTTTCTAGTAGATAGTATTTAGAAGTAGTAGTTAGTTATTTAGTACTATATAGTAGTGTCGTAATAGTTATATAGCTAGTAGTACGTAGTAGTAGTAGTATATAGTATAATAGTATAGTGTGAGTAGTAGGTATTAGTAGTATGGATTATATATAGTAGTAGTGTAAGTTCTTATATCGTGGTAGTGAGTGGTAGGCGATAGATATATATAGTAGTAGTAGATATATTATAGTAGTAGTAGGCGTATAGTATTTTAGTAGTATAGTTGTAGTAGTAGTATGGATTTCTAGTAGTAGTAGTAGTTAGTACTGTATATATAGTAGTAAGTAGTAGTAGTAGAGTATTATATCGTAGTGTAGTACGTTTATATAGTAGTAGTAGTATAGTATTATATAGTAGTAGTAGTAGTAGTATAGTATTATGTATTAGTAGTAGTAGTAGTGGTATAGTATTATATAGTAGTAGTAGTAGTATAGTATTATATAGTAGTAGTAGTAGTAGTAGTATAGTATTATATAGTATAGTAGTAGTAGTAGTAGTATAGTATTATATAGTAGTAGTAGTAGTAGTATAGTATTATATAGTAGTAGTAGTAGTAGTATAGTATTATATAGTAGTAGTAGTAGTAGTATAGTATTATATAGTAGTAGTAGTATAGTATTATATAGTAGTAGTAGTATAGTATTATATAGTAGTAGTAGTAGTAGTAGTAGTAGTAGTAGTTATATAGTAGTAGTAGTAGTATAGTATTATATAGTAGTAGTAGTAGTATAGTATTATATAGTAGTAGTAGTAGTAGTATAGTATTATATAGTAGTAGTAGTAGTATAGTATAGTAGAACATGCACCCTCGCACACGGTTTGGAGTGGTTGTACGAGGGAGTGGGCTGGGGTTGATCCCTAACACTTTTGTATTTTATACACATCCCCCAACAATGCCTGAGCATTGGGGACCATGTACCACCACACCACAACTCAACCGTTGATCACAAAACAACCCACCACAAACCATCACATCACAAACCATCACAACACAACACAAACCATCACAGACCATCACAACACAAACCATCACAGCCCATCACAACACAAACCATCATATGATTGATTTACAGGTCAGCCTTGGCTACTGCCCATCACAGGCATTGCTGGATCGCTTCCTCTTTGCTTCCTTCATATGCATGGACTCTCTCGAGCAACAGTATTTGTCAAACATTTCCTAGGACATCAGGGACCATTTACCACCACGACAACTCAACCTAACACAACACATCACAACACAATACATCACAACACATCTCATCACAACACAGCTCATCACAACACAACACAGCACATCACAACACAGCACAACACAGCACAACACAGCACAACAAAACACAACACTACACAACCCATCAAAACACAACACATCACAACCCATTACAACACGAACCATCACAACCCATTACAACACAAACCATCACAACGCAACACAACATATCACAACACATCACAACACATCAGAACACATCACAACACAACACATCACAACACATCACAACACATCACAACACATCACAACACATCACAACACATCACAACAAAACACAGCACTACACAACCCATGAAAACACAACACATCATAACCCATTACAAAACGAACCATCACAACGCAACACAACACAACACATCACAACACATCACAACACATCACAACACATCACAACACATCACAACACATCACAACACAACACAACTGTACACAACATAACCCACCCCTTGATCGCTTCGCAGGTCAGCCTTGGCTACTGCCCTTCACAGGCATTGCTGGATCGCTTCCTCTTTGCTTCCTACATCTGCATGGACTCTCTCAAGCGACAGGAGATGTCAAACATTGCCTGGGCCTTAGGGACGATGCACCACCACCCGCCACAGCACTGGGCGGACCGGTTCTACCAGCACTCAGCAAAGAAGCTAGACCACATGAAGCCGCAAGAGCTGGCTAACTTAGCATGGGCTCTACCCCGCATGGGCTTTGCTCCCCCTCTTGACTTCACCTCTCACATATGCAACGCAAGCATGCAGAAGTTGGCCCCTGCTGGCTCATGGTCCCAGACAGAGGCTGAATCATGGCAGCCAGGATCCAAGAGGGTCTCTGGAGTATCTAACAACATCATTCCCGGAATGGGACTGTCTCATAGCCCCTCTACTCGCTCCCTCGGCTTTCCTCAGGAGCTCCGGCAGGCGAGCCCCCCCCTAAACCCTCCCACCGCCTCCTTGGAGACCCCCAACTCAAAATCAGCTAGCCCCAACTCAAAACCAGCACATGCCTCTCGCCAGAGCTTCAAGCCATGTGAACTGATCATGTTGCTCGGTGGAGTCTGCAGCCTGCCTGGGGGAATCGAGCTGGCAGGCAAGCACAAACTGCTCCATGCGTCGTGGGACTGGATCATGGAGCGCATGCCTCACATGAACCGGCTAGAGCTAGTCAACTGGATTTCTCTGATGGCTAAGATCGAATACCACCCCCAAGATGCCTGTGACTCTTTCGGTTCAGCTCGGTACAGGAGCAGTAAAAGCAGTACGAGTAGTGCAAGTAAGGCAGAGATTGGCCAGGCTCTTTCAACCAGCTACGGCCCTGTGTTCGAGGCCAGTTTACGGGACATGCCTTGGGGAACTCCTCAAAGCTTGACTCGGACAGCCTGGGCTGTAGCAAAGCTCGGGCTACAGCCGCCTCCCACATGGAGCCAAGCTTTGCTTGCTGAGCTGTCGTCGCGTCGCTACAGCTTGAGCAAGCAAGGGCTTGCCATGGCTCTGTGGAGTGTGTCCCGAATGGGAGTCCAGCCCCCGTGCGAGTGGCTCGACAGCATGCTGCGTATAGTGACTCTGCAGCTCCCTGCCTTTTCGACCCGAGAGCTGGCAGCTATTTGTTGTAGCCTAGGCAAGTACGGGTACACCCCATCTCCGGTGTTTGCATCTTCCCTCTGCGAAGCAGTGTCGAAAAAGCTGCCGTTGATGAGGGACTTAGAGATAGGTACCATCCTGAGGGGTCTGGCGTTGGCAAAGATAGATATCCCCCCCCCTGTCATGGCGTCCTTTCTTGAAGGCGGTACGCAGAGCAGAGCTGGGGATTGTAGGGAGTCCCTATCCAACACAAACTCTACTTCCACAGCCTCTGATCCTCAAGCTCCCTCCACATCTGCCGCCAGCCCAAGGAATCCCTCGCCTAGCTCCCCCGAGACAATTCATGGGAGGGTGATGTTGCTTTCAGCTCTGTCGGGTTATCCCTCTCACCAGCTGCCCCCAGACTGGCTTCATGAAATCGAGGTGGCCCTCTCGCCTGACGTGGGGCAATTGGATGCGAAGCATATCGTGATGGTGTTGGATTCGTACGCGCGTGTTGCTCGACAGTGCAGTGGCTACGCAAGTGGTCTCGATACCTGTGGACTGCCAGATGCAAAGCTCATACATGAGGTGCTGCATGCGGCTCAGTCTTACCTGGCCGAATTCTCTCCAGGCCAGGTCTCCCAGATTCTGCATGCCCTAGCTGTCATCCGCTTCCAACCGTCCATGACATGGATGGAAAGCTGCTATGCTGAGATCGAGGCACGTCTGCATGAGTTCGAGGTCGATGAGGTGTCTCACGTGTTTTGGGCTCTGGCCAGGCTAAGCCTACCTGTCCCCAAGCAGCTCTTTATATCCTGTATTAGGATGGTGTACCCCAAGATATCAACAGCATCACCCAAGGCTGTGGCACGAATGATGTGGTCTCTCCCAAAGATCGCCAAGCCATACATACTGGACGATGAAGCTCAGAATGCACAGCCTGGCAGCATCGACAACTACTTAGGTACTGGAGTCAGCAGTAGTGCCAGCAGAAGTGTCATCGACAGGCCATACATGCTGGTTGATGAAGCTCAGAATGCCCAGCCTGGCAGCATCGACAGCTACTTTGGAACTGGTGCCAGCAGTAGTGTCATCGCCAGGCCATACATGCTGAACAATGAAGCTCTGAAGGCACAGGCTGGAAGCACCGACAGCTACTCCTGTACTGGTGCCAGCAGTAGTGTCAGTAGTGAAGGCAGTAACAGGGAAGTGGGCTGTGAGCACAGCACCAGCAACAGAGCTGCGCCACCGCTTACTCACAGCAGCTCCCACGAGCCCAGCACCAGTAATAGCACAAGCAACAGCAGCTACCATGAGCCCGACACAAGCAACAGCACGAGCAACAGAACTGCGCCACCACCATTCAACAGCAGCTCCCACCAGCCCAGCACTAGCAACAGCTCTAGCAACAGAACTGTGCCACCACCAACCCACAGCAGCTCCCACGAGCCCAGAACTAGTAACAGAACTGTGACACCGCTAATCCACAGCAGCTACCACGAGCCCAGCACGAGCCACAGAACTGCGATACCGCTTACCCATAGCAGCTGGCACACTTCCATGAAACATAGACAGAGTAAAAGAGCAGAGAGCGTGGCTATTAGAAGAGCAGTCCGAAAGTTCCGCTTCCACCTGGTTAAGCGCGGCTTTAGCGTCAGTCGGTACCTCTCTCCCGATGAACTCATTTGGATGTTACACAGCTCGGTGCTGGTTGACTCGTTTGCTGGCACTGTGTACATGGAAATGTGGGACCGTCTGATGCGAGACGGTGTTTTGCCTCGAATACAGGCTTTCAGCCCGCTACAGACGTACCTTCTCTTTCGCAGCCTCGCCACGCATCGTTGGTTGCACCACTGCTGCCGCAACGACCTTCTGGCCCTGGCCCAGCATGCTGAGGCTGTGAGTGATGGGCTGCCAGAGGACAAGAGAGGCCTCCTGCACCGTTTTTCTTTCCAGCTACGAGCAGCAGCTTCTAGGCAGCTCCCCTGACTGACTAGTCGGCCAAACCTGATGAAACCAAGTGCACCTTGAAGCTGACACAACCAGATGTCCTGCCAGACTGACATCTTGGGGCCTGGCCCAGTGGCTGGCTCAAGGAGCTGCCTAGAAGCTGCTGCTCCCAGCTGAAAAGAAAAGCTACAGTCTCTTGACACGCATGGTTGGTTACCATCGCTCTGGGTTTCTAAATCAAAATTAGGATCCGCATTAGAATTGGAATTTGAATGAGAATTTGGTGCCTTTAAAAATGTGTCTTAGTGGCTTTAATTACTTAAATGTGTCTTAGAACCCTTAAGGGGCCCACTAGAGATTGTATGATAGCGGATCCTGGTTTTTATGAAATAGGTTTTATAAGGTTTATCATACCAAACCCCTTAAGGGTTTACTTGGTGGATCCTTATATAAAATTATGGACAGAAGTATAATTGAGATTCGAGATACATGTTGAGCACCCAAACTCAGGTCCTCCGGCGTGAGCACAATTTTAGTTGGGCAGTTGGCCACTTAGGGAAGAGTGGGTAGCAGATTGGATCGAATCAGGTACTTGGTAGCGATTTGGGTGCTGGGTGGCGATTTGGGTCTGAGTGAAGATTTGAGGGTTCGAGTCTTAGGCCTTGAGGGTACTGTAGCAGAAATGTCGGACAAAACGGGGTCCCGGGTAGCGATCGGTTTAGGTATCTAAATGTAGAATCGAGATACATGTTGAACACCGGAACTCAGGTCCTCCAGCGCAGGGTACTATAAAGCACGCGGCAGCGCGTTTACACGCACGCTTTTTGAGCATCGCTGCGCGTTTCACGCAGTTTTTCAACCCCCTGTGAGCGCAGCGCACAGTTTTTGCGCTTTTTGCACTAGAAAGCGCTGACCAATTTGACGTTTGTGCGCTTTAAGCGCTGACCATTTTGACAAAAAGTAGTATCCTGCTCCGGCGTGAGCATAATGCTTGCGATTTGTTGGGGACTAGTTCATGAAGTGTTTCTTTCAATTTGCCCCTCCTTGACATCTGCAGTTTATCTTGATTGGTTGAACTTGTGCAAGTCCCTTATTCCAAAGTGTCTACCGTTTGATTGTAACATATGTTTGTTTAGTATTACCCAGTGTCAATCAGGCGGGTCTCCGGTTCGAGCCCTAGCCAGGTTCACCAATTTCAGACCTGCCGCCTTGGAAGAGGTAGAGACCTTCCCTCCATGCTTTCTCACGGTAGTCCAAGCTCAGGCACAGTTGCGGTCTGCAAAACCAAATAAACCCAGCATAGCAGCCATTATCCAGTATGTACAAACGGGGGGGTCCCCTCAAACTCCCGTCCTATGGTAGATCGTACTATTTTTTTATTTTTAACATACTGTATGTTTGCAAAGGCAGAACAATACTAGAAGAGCTGTGCGGCGTGAGCTAGGCAAAGATTAGGTGTTGAGGTGTTCCCGTTGAATAAAACGTTTCCTAAGAAGTCTGCAGCCCACAAACCAAACCTAACAAAGTCGTTATACAATTATTATCCCGACCATGTATGTTTATAGTCTTCAGAATACTGCTTCTTGCACCGCAGATGCAATGAGTGGAGGGTTCGTTGTGTCCCAGGCAGCGTTTTTACCAAGGCCGATATATTGGTATTCCGCCGATTTTATGTTAATTTGCGTTTTTTGCCATCGGCATCCCAGGTCTGGTTAATATTTACGGATTCTAAAACGCTGGCTGGAGCATGAGTCACTGTCGACCATTAATGTTTCCAAGCGACCGGTGGCTTGCCTGAAGTATTGGACGTCGCAGACTGCTGGCAGCTGGCCCAGGCATCAGTCATTACCTGCATGTGGGCTCACCTGGGCCACAGATCCAGATCAGCAGGACAGGTTGTTAGGTCGGCAGTTTGTTAGTTGTGGCAGGTGTCAAGTTCAGACCACATAACAGCCATGGTGAAAATTCAAAATTGTAAGATGTGGGTAAAAATACTTATTTTCCTTCCTTCCTACGTAAGATTCGATTCAGCCAGATCCCATTATTATTACCATAAATAAAGGCGATTAAGTCGCCAGTAGGAAATAATACCCGATGTTTTTTATTGGCTTCATTAAGACCGTTAAACCCTCACCAGGTTTGTTCAGGACGCTACGACCTTCGTCGAAAAAAAGTGCAAGGCTGTTACCAACCAAGTGGCTCACAAGGCTGTTCCAATTGAGGAGATTGGATCAGTATCTTTCATGCTTTAAATGTTGATGTAACTGCCCAAGAATAATGCCATAAGTACCGTACATCACATCCTGACTGGTGACTATAGCTAGCTCCGGCTTACGCTATGGTGTCCTTAACTTCACGTCCTGTGAGTTACTGTATTACACGGATGTAACAATTTCAATTTCAATTTCAATACACCACATCCTTTATTATCCAGCTGTTACAGATTGGAACCTGCAAACAAGGCTATGATGCCTTCAAGTTGCTTACAACCATCCAGGTTCAGTGAGTGCAGATTGTGAGTACCGTACTCCTTATCTCCAGTGCCACCACACACACACACCACCACCACTTAAACCACTACCATCACCAAGTGGCTAACAAGGCTGTGAGGTCAGGAAGTGGGTGACGGCGACCTAAGACCAGGGTATGCAGACTGTCACACACTGACAAGGCTGTGAGGTCTGGAAGATGGTGACAATCATACAGGTTCAGCGTATGCAGACTGCTACACGCTGACAAGGCTTTGAGGTCCTGGAGTTGGGGACAAAAAGACAGGTTCAGAGTATGCAGACTGCCACACGCTGACAAGGCTGTGAGGTCCTGGAGTTGCTTACATTGAGACAGGTTCAGGGTATGCAGACTGCCACACGCTGACAAGGCTGTGAGGTCCTGGAGTTGCTTACATTGAGACAGGTTCAGGGTATGCAGACTGCCCCACGCTGACAAGGCTGTGAGGTCCTGGAGTTGCTTACATTGAGACAGGTTCAGGGTATGCAGACTGCCACACACTGACAAGGCTGTGATTCTCTGAAGTCGATTCAATTCAGACAGATCAAGTGTGCGTAGATTGCAGCATGCTGACAAGGCTGTGATGTTCTGAACTTGTGCACAATGACCAAGGTTCAGGTTATGCAGATTGCGACACGCTGACAAGACTGTGAGGTCCTGAAGGTGCCAACAAGTTGACAGATCAAGCGTGTGCAGATTGCAGCACGCTGACAAGGCTGTGATGTTCTGAAGTTGCCGACAACTTGACAAATCCAGGGTATGCAGCCTGCGACACGCTCAAATGGCTAACAGATTAGTCAAGAAGGGCCAGGATGTGGATTTCAGAGATTGCAGTGCAGTGCAGCACTCCAAGGCGGCTAGACTGGTGTCTGAGAAGCCAGGTAGTATAGCCTCCTCAAGCTGAGCTAGTCCTGTCAACGGAGACAAAGCGGCAGACACTTGGAGATCACACAGCCCTTCCTTGTCATTGCGAAAAGTCTTCTTGAAGTGAACCTCAAGTCGACGCAAGCTGGACGGCAAGCCAGCTAGTGCAAGACCCCTAGGAGCATTCAACACGCGGACTCTCCGAAGCTCAGGGTAAAGGGAGCGGATACCCACGTGGGGTTCACCATTGTTCTGCAGGGCAACATGGAAAGGATGGGTGAATTGTACTCTGCAGGAGGTTGGGCGCATGGTTCCAAGCAATAAAGCTTGTTATTGTTCTGCAGGGCCCAACTGCCCAAGGACAAAAAGGGTGTTGGAATGAGAGCGGATAGCCACAGGTATTTCAACATTGTCCTGTTGGGCCCAAGGACAAAAAGGGTGTTGGAATGAGAGCGGATAGCCACATGTATTTCAACATTGTCCTGTTGGGCCCAAGGACAAAAAGGCAAAGGATAAGTTGTACGCTGGCAATCAGAACTACATTCAGCATCAGCTAACCCTGATAGTCATACTGTGTTAACCAACAGGGTTGGATTCTCCCCATCCAGCCATAAAAGGATGCCACCAAGAGCTGTCGAAGGGAAGTCACACAAGAGATGCAAAGGTGTGACCTGGAAGTCCATATGGGCTGTCTGACAATGTTGGGTATGACTTGAGTCTTGTTGAAACACAAACACATTCAAAAAGAAAGACATATTACGGAATATTATTTCTACATCATAGGACTACGTCTTCTGACAGTTATGTTATCACGCATCTTTTCCTGTCGGCATCCCGATACCGTAGTGATGATATCTGTAAGGTCTAGATAGTGATGGGATCTGTAAGGTCTAGCTAGTGATCAGGTCCGTAAGGTCTGGATAGCGATACGATCTGTAAGGTCTAGAAAGTGAGGGCACCTGGAAGGTCTGGATAGTGATAAGTTCTGGAAGGTCAACAGTGTGACAAGGTCTGTAAGGTCTAGATAGTGATGACACCTGTAAGGTCTGGATAGTGTTAAGATCTGTAAGGTCTGGATAGTGATGACACCTGGAAGGACTGGATAGTGATAAGATCTGTAAGGTCTAGATAGTGATGGCACCTAGAAGTTCTGGATAGTGATGACACCTGGAAGGTCTGGATGATGTAGAGATCTCAAAAATTGTGATTTCAAGCAGCGCACCGGCAGACTGAAGAATCAGAATGCATTCTGTACTAATGAGTATGAAGTAGTAGTGTAGTTTCTACTACCCTTGTTTACTCTGCCCAGAGCAGGTGATCAGCCTGAAAGCTGATACATCATGTCATTCATGAAATTATAACAACATGACAGATGCTCATAGCCTGAAAGCTGATAGACCATGCCATCATAACAACATGACAAACACAGCCTGAATGCTAGTAGATCATGTAATCAAACCAAACACTGAAATTAGCTACTCACTCCGTTGGTGTCACCATTCCATGTTAAGCATCTGGTATTAGCTTTGGACATCTCTCAAGCTTGTTTGCAAATTAATCTTCATGTGCCCCTTGCCTCAGAGTCGAAAAAAGGCAGAAGAGCTTCTTGGCATTTCCAAAATGCATCTTCTTGGGCCAGTCAATTCGATGCCATGCTGTGAGCTGCTAGCTGCTAGCCTGCTAGCATGCGCAGCCTGCCTTCGAACAAACCAAGCAAATCAAAACCAAACACAATCGTGATGGCCTCGGGTTTCTTCTTCCCCCTACTCGAGACCCGCAACAGACAAGTCCTAAGCGCGTCTCGCAAGCGGCACGCAAAACGCTTCAGCAGTGACTAGTCACTAGAAGGGCTGAGAGATTCGAGGAAATGTGCAGCTCGAGGACTCGGCGAATCACTCCTAGAAGAAGGCGAGGAGATTAGAAGAAGGGCAGCGTAGCTACCACATGAGCACTAAGTAGCTGAATACTACATGTAATTGGGCCCAGACTCCCAGAGGTTACCCCGTCGTCGTAATGTCGTAATGTCGTGTTGTCTCATTGTCTGCTTGTTTTAGCCAGAGTCGTCCAAACAGCTGCAGGCAGACAGCCAGAAACGCATCCATGCAGCCACGGAGCTGGGCACTACTAGAACTTGGAGCTGAAGCCTGACCTGACCCTGCCCTTGCAGCTGGGCGAGTCCCCGAGGATGGTTGGAAGCCCCCCACCCCACCCCCTGAATTGGTGGATGACGACTCCAGCATGAAGCTGTTCATGAGGGGTTTTGCTATGTGGGTGCTTTTTCTTTTTGTTTAAAGCACAGAGTTTCGTACACCCTCGCGGTGTCAAGTAGACTGTAACATGTAATGTAATGTAATGTGATGTGATGTGATGTGATGTGATGTGATGTAATGTAATGAATCCTGATTCCTTTGAAGGATGGAAATACTTTATACAATGCATTAAAAATTCCAATAAGACTCGCACAATTGAATTATCATCCCAGATGAGATGATAATTTAACTATATTGTAGAATGAAATATATCAGGGACTCCGTCGGTAAAATAATTGTTTGGGGTTTAGTTAATCAATTATTTTTCTTTTAGCCCCTCCTGTCACGGCTGGGTAAGTCCCTTTAGCTTACTTGGACTGTTAACATATACACATGCATGCATACAGTGTTATTCAGACCGTTATATCTCACGTCTCAAACGCAGATTTTGGAGGGTCCATTACTTTGACAATATAGTTCTTGACCCACGAGAACTCTATTTATCGGCCCATGAAACGTGGATAATGAGAACAGTTATCTCACTTACCTCTCAGCACGTATATTTTGAAGTACACTTGCACAACCCTGCTTCAGTCTCCTTCTGACCAGGACAGAAGTTCTTCGAAAAAACTGCAGAAAAAACATTTTACTGCCGAAGACGGCGAGCAGTCAAATTGCTGGCTGGAGCCATGTGACCAAATACAAGAAAACCCGCAGGCAATACTGCAGAGCTTATATCGCAACTGCCTCCTCTAGGATTGCGCTTTGACTCAACTGAAATGGAAATCTGCGCTGCGCTCAGAGGGGGTTTACAAAATTGAGTCAATCGCGCAATCAGGCTCCAACACCTTGCGCATAAGGTAGTACGTAGTAACCTTCAATAATAGCCAGGCATTGGGGTGGGCCGGGTGGATAGCATCAAACAAAATTACATGTGCATTCAAAATACAGTAGGGTACAATATAAGAGAGGGACACAAATAATACAATTGCCTCAAGTTATGGTACAAGCAGCCGGCATCGGTCAAGACCGCAGGTACCAAACCTCCAGGCTGTATCTATATCTAATACATCGGAATCACTGACTGGGGTTCATAACTTGCTTGGCATACCTAACAAGGTATAACACCAGAATCAAAGTTGTCCAGGTAGTGGGTTATCTCAAAAATTGAAGGTTAAAATACATGTTGAGCTCAGTTTTCATACTGATGTGAGCTCTAATACCTCCAATGGTAATAACGGGAGCGCTGTATGGCGAAGGTAGTAGCGCTTTCACTTGACAGTACTGCTGCAGTACCGTCAGTGCTACCGTGAGCTGCATGAGTGGTGACAGCGGGGTTTAGGGTCTGGGGTTACCCCTAAACCCTGCTGTGAACCCTGAACCCAATGAGCAGCATGACTGCTGACAGCAGCACAGCTGTGTCCAATGAACTCTCCCTTCCACTGTTTCATTTTATGGCTACTCATGACAGCTTCAAGCCAGCTCCATTAGCCAGCCACTGGGGCAATCCTAAAGCTTTCAGCTGCATTTGAATGCCTGTCATATCAGCTTTCAGATGCAGTAGGTAGATCCAGGTTCGGCTAAAAACAGGGAAAAGGAGCTGCCTAAAAGCTGCTACTAGTAGCTCAAAAATGAAACAGGGTCTCCCAACCCCGCCCCTCAGTCCCAGGGGAGAGGACATAACAGCAAGCAGTGCAAAAGCCGTGTAGAAATCCCAAGGATAGGCACAAAAATCTCGATGGTACTAAAGACAAATTCAGCTCTGTAGCTGTGTAAGTTGTGCCGAGGTGTTGGTAGGCATTCAGGGTGTTTGGCCATGTAGCAAAGGGCCCATTTAATAGAGGGCGGATGGTATGTCATGTTGAGCCAAAACCATAACTGTACGATACAAAAGGGATTAATAGGTTTTCTTGGGAGCTCGTTGTTGAGACACTAAAAGCAGCAGCTGGCTCAATCGACTGGTGGTGTCAGGTCTGTAGGGCCCAGGCAGAAAGTGACCCACGAGGCCAGGTCCTGGGCAAGGGAATGTATTGTCCGGTCCACTCAAGTCAGATCCAGGGACTGTGGTGCCAAGTCCCGTCAAGTCAGCTCTTGTGAGGCCAGGTCCAGCCCAGTCAGGTCCAAGGACTGTGGTGCCAAGTCTTGCCAAGCCAGCTCTTGTGAGGTCTGGTCCAGCCCAGTCAGGTCCAGTCAAGTCAGGTCCAAGGACTGTGGTGCCAAGTCTTGCCAAGCCAGCTCTTGTGAGGTCAGGTCCAGCCCAGTCAAGTCCAGTCAAGTCAGGTCCAAGGACTGTGGTGCCAAGTCTTGCCAAGCCAGCTCTTGTGAGGTCAGCTCCAGCCCAGTCAGGTCCAGTCGAGACAGGTCAAAGGACTATGGTTCCAAGTCTTGCCAAGCCAGCTCTTGTGAGGTCAGGTCCAGTCAAGTCAGGTCCAGGAAATGTAGTGCCAAGTCTTGCCGAGTCAGATCTTGTGAGGTCAGGTCCAATCAAGTCAGGTCCAGGGTCTGTGGTGACAATTCTTACCAAGTCAGCTCTTGTGAGGTCAAGTCATGGTCAATTGACTGGTGGTGTCAGATCTGTTAGGCCCAGCGACCAGTGAGGTTAGGGCTCCTGGTCCAGTGTGTAGTCAGTTCTTGTGAGGTCAAGTCATGGGTCAGACGACTGATAGTGCTCTTTTTTGAAGATGTGATTATGTCACCTTGGGTTGCCGAGAGTACCGAAAAAAACGTCTCGCCAAGGGTTGCGAAAAACTTAAGAGCGGGGCTATTCTAGCAAACAGCTGCAGCAACACAGTAGACAGCAGTGAGACTGGTTGTCGGCATGAGCTACGGCAGATACCTAGGACATACATCCAAGGGATAGAGCCTCGTCATCATTGAGCTCAATGTTGGCGATGAACATCGCGTCGAATGTAGATTCTCATCTCCCTGGAGAAGGCAACCAGGCAGCAGCCACAATTGTCCAGGCAAATGTCCTGGGCGCCAGCATCACTGGGCTAAACCTCAAAAATTCAGCAGCGCTAGAAAGTTGATTACGTCAGCTTAAAGGTGCACTAAGTTGAATTAGGTTCAGCTGATTAGCCAGCCAGGGCAGCTGCCTGCGCGTAGCCGAAATGGACAAGAAGAAGGAAGAGGAAAAGGAGTGGTCCTGTCATCTAGTATGCGCAAAGGTTGTCCTCCTCTGGGCTGCCAGCATGCTTGTTCTGGACATTCTTGTTGGACCCCATAGTCTTGGCTGCCCAGAGCTTGTCCATCACAGGCTGGGCAGCCACACTGTTGTCATGGCAATCAACGTCAGTCCAGGTCGCAGAGGAGCGGTCAACGTTGACAAGGCTCCTCATCACCGCCCTGCTGTCCATCACCACCACACTGACTCCCCGGGCGGAGCCTCGGCCACAGCGTAGGTGAGAACCCCCCTTGGCTGAGCTGGCAGAGGAGGGCTTGACATCAGCCATGATGGACTTGCCCATCTCACTGATGCAGCTCTCGGGGGCCGCACAGTAGGACGAGGCGAACTCGGTGTACTTGGTTTTGTTCATAGGGGAGTATGCAGAGTGGGAATCAGCCATGGTCTTAGCACCTCGAGTGGAGTTGAGCTTGATAGGAGCTGCCGGGAAGCTGAAGCTCATCTGCAGGTGGGAGGGCAGGGTGAGGAGGGAATGGTGAGATAGGGTAGGTGGTTGGGTTAGGATGGCAAGGTATGGTATGGTATGGTGCTGGAGGGGCTCGTAGGGGAAGGAGCACTGGGATGGGGGGGAGGGGGGTGATGAGGGCAGGGTAGGGGCACTTGGGTGATTTGGGGGTCAGAATGGTAGGAAGATACTTGGGCACAAACAGCAGGAAGCTGCAAATTTAGCCTAAGGCTAAGCATTTGTAGTAGTTGGAGCGGGTTGAATCAGACAAGTTGGAACAGGAGAAAGGGTGGGGAGGCAGGTGGGAGGGTGTCGGGGCTAGAGGGAAACTGTCGGAATTACGTCGACACAAATTGAACGGTGGTGTCGAGAAGAATGTGCTAGCTTAGCAGTTGTAAAATTGCAAGGCTCCTTGCGAACCGGCAGTATAAAGCGCTACCCTGATTAGGAATATAGGCCACATTCGATAAGGTTACCTAGAAGCGTGGCTTGCTTCAGCTACTGTGTGAGAGACCATCACGACCAGCAGCGTGGATTGGTTGCATGTTGCGCAGCAGGACCAAGCCCATGCCGGGAGGTTCGTAGTGAAAATAATGGGCCAGAAAGTGAAGTAGGGCTTGAATTCCTTCAAATTCTTCAGTCGCGAAATAACAGCATACCTTGTTCTCAGGTCCATTGATGTCAGGGTGATTCATGGACCAGGTCATTCCAGTCGCCATTCCCGCAGTGGCACCGTGGTTGAAAGGTTCGGCCTGAGCTAGGCCTGACTTGTCCCCAGCTGTGCTGTTGTATAGGCCGAGGTTTGATGCAACGCTGGAGGCATTGTTGTGAATCTCGCGGCGCGAAATGGCCCAGCCAGCCTCAAATTGGGCTGGGCCAGAAAGTGAACTCGATAAAAGGGCGAGACAACGCTTGGAAATCAGGACGGAGGAGACAACGTTGCTGGCCATTCGCTAGTTCGGTGTTTGAGCTTGTCGAGAGGGGTTTAAGCGAGAGCCACGAGGGCTGAGCTATAGGGCCGACGAGAGAGCAGGTAATCAGGCAGCAAGTATGCCGGCTGCGAAAGTAGCGCGTTCTTTCTAGAGGCTAGGGTTGTTTTGCCAAAACCAGCGCCAAACCCTTGACACCAACCAACTCAAACTCGGTTGCAAGTCGGTTATGATTCGCCAGGGATCCCTCGTGGGGTTGGTTGGTATTCCGTTTCTTTAGCCGCCTGAAGCTCAGGACCACCAACTGGGTCGAGTGGGGGCTGGGGGCGGGTGGGGGCGGCTTTTCGGCCAAGTATAGCAAGCGCGCGCGCGCGGGGCTAGGGCGGGGGGGTTAAGCTAGTTTGACCCCAAGCCAAAAACTGGTTATCTCTTTTCCGATGTCTCCGTGAAGACCAGAAGCAAACGCAAAGCAATTTCCGGAGTTTACATCGTATTTTCGCATCCTGCCGTGGCCTGTGGCGAAAGCTCCCCGGAAGTCCCGAGTGTGCACGATTATACGTAAATGACTGCCGCGAGCTCAACAGAGCACAGATTGAGCCAAGGTTTCGATCAATCGCCATCGAATTGTGCCATCTATCATATTGCCTGAAGTTGAATTGTCAGAAACTGCGTGATCCTGCCTCTCGTTCCGACTGCTGCGGGTTGGTATGCCAGCCTGTAAGGGTTGGGAATGGCTGGCATGGTGCATGTGTATGTCAAATGGGTGACCTCCTCAACTTCTACACCAAATTCACCTGGTTAGAATCTGCTGGGAGGATGCATTCTAATGATCTGCAACTTGGAAAGAGTTTCTAACTTGGATGAGACTCTGAAAACATGAGATATGTGCCATTTTGGGCACATTTTGGGTCAAATTATACGATCTGTGCCAAATTCTATCTGAAACCCAGAACGGGAGGATTTGTCTTTTTCAAAAATGTTTTGCATCTTGGCTGAGGGTGTTTTGAAGTCGAGCTCTAAATTTTGGCTCAAAAAAAAGTGAAAAAAGTGTAACTTTTTTGGCCGATTTTCGTCTATTTGGGCATGTTGAGGCCACTATTTGGAGGTGCTGGTTCAGGCGGAACCGGCATTTTTTTTGCGAAACTTCACCACGAGGGGGTCGACTGAAACTCTACAAAAAATTACCCGGTTCCATTCGAACCAGTACCGGCTTAGAGACATGCCAAAACGTGTAACCAAATCTGGCCCTAGCTTAACCCCCCCGGGCTAGGGTCAGGGGCTAGCGCTTGGCTAGCGCGGGCTAGCGTGGACCCACATGATAGGCCGCCATCGTGGACTTCGTGGCACAGGAGGAGACTGATACGCAGCTTCTTCAGCAGGCAAGGGGCCCCCTGGTTTCGGCCCTCGCGTGTGAGGGGGTGGGTTCGTTTCAGGGGTTTGTTTGGTTTGTGGTGGGGGAGGAGACGGGGGAGGTAAAAGTACCGGAGTGTGCGTGTTGGTGGGTGCGGTGGTCAGGGAGGGAGGTGGGAGCCTGGGAGGGGTAGGGGGGAGTTTGTGGCACCCTTGGTATGATAATCACCCTTTGTGTCTGTGTGAAGCAGAGGGGAGGGGTGACACGAGAGGAAAGGACCTTGGATTCCGACCCTCACCAGGACTTATCACCTTCCGTGTCAGAAGTTGCATTAGACAGCTTCTCCTTTTTTTTACAAGTAGGATTTTCGCCTCATTTTGCCGCCGCATCTCGACTGTACAGTCGCTGGTGAAAACTGACGCTTTCCCCCCAAACCCATGCTTTGTGCAGAACTGCTGAACTGTGGCATCTTTGCCGTCTCGATATTGCCTTACCAGTACATTTCCTAGACTTGCCTTGGCTTTGCATTGATGTGGACTAATAAAATCCTCCTGTCGAACACACCATAGCTTTTCTTTTCAGCTACGAGCAGCCGCTTGTAGGCAGCTCCCTGAGCCAGCCACTTTGGCAGCTTGCATGATGTCGGAACTCAGAAGAACAGGAAATCTGGTTGTTTCGGCTTCAAGGTGCACTGTGTTGGCCAAGGTTTTGCTGACTAGCCAGCCAGGGGAGCTGCCTAGAAGCTGCTGCTCGTAGCTGAAAAGAAAACTATGGAACATCCTCCAAACAAAAAAACGAACAATAACTTAAAACACATAAATGATTAGCTGTGCGCGGACACACAGATAAGTAGGGGGGAGGTTTTCTGGTAAAAAAATCTTTTACTGCCAAAGACGGCGAGCAGCCAAATTGCTGGCTAAAGTTATGCAACCAAGTTAAAGTTAAAGTTCAAGTAGGGGGGAGGGAGGGGGCAAATGTCTGTTTCCTTCAGGATTAGTTTTTGAATCCCTAAGGATATATGCATTTGTTCAGCTTCCTCCGACCTCATTCTACTGCCTTTGAATGCCTTCTTCTGCTTACCAGGAGCTGTTTGGTGTGGTGCATCTGGAGCTGGTCTGCTGATGCAGATGCAGATAGATGCAGCTTTTTCTTTGACGCCATCAGATGGCTGCAAGCATGCACGGTGAGATGACCAGTTGTTTGCGTGCTGTGAATTGATTAAAATTGGTAATATTGGAAGAATGCTTTGATTTTAATAGGAGTTATCAGACCCAAACTTCAACAATTACAAAGTCCGAAACTCAAACACACTCCAGTCAGTCAATTGTAATTAGGGCTGTCGAAAGTATGATAATTTTTAAATTGTCGTACGATATACTGTACAATTATATATCGTATGATTACGATATCATACACCCCTTTTCTTTTAAAAACAGAAAGTGACCAAGGGGTTATTGCCGTATGCGCCTTAAGTATTGGCAAACGGTTTGGCAAACGACCCTTTGCCAAACCGGGTTAGGGATACAGCTTGAGACCACTCCAGGTAGTTGGCTTTTGCCAAGTTACGGTTACCATGGTACTTTGTCTACTAAGCCCTAGCAAGTTAAATGTCACTGATTTGAAGTGCTACATGGTTTTATTATCAGAAAGCTTGGGCAGACTACTTTCTAAACATGTACTTGACCTTGAACTTGGTTACATGGCTCCAGCCAGCCAGCAATTTCGCTGGCTGGAGCCATATACCGGTCTGGCTACTAAGCCCTAGCAAGTTTGATGCTCCAGCTTTGAATTGTTACATGGTTTTACAGCAAGCTTGGGCAGACTACTTGGTGAAAATGCAACAAGGAAATGTAACAATAACATAAGACCCTTTGCCAACTGAATTTCAAGTCTGAGCTTGAGACAGTCAAAGCCATAGACCCCTTTGCCAATTTAGTTTTGCCATGCTTTTCTGACACCCACTTTTAAATGAATGACATTTGCCAATACTTAATCTTGCCAATACTTAAGGCGCATACGGTACAGGCCTTTACATGTCCATACATAAAAAACCAAGTCAAGTGAACCGATCCTGAAGAAGATAGGAAATGCGACAATATCTGTTATTGCACGCTATCGTATAGGGCGATTACATTACATTACATTACATGTTAAAGTCTACTTGACACCGCGAGGGTGTATGAGACTCTGTGCTTTAAACAAAAAGAAAAAGCACCCACAAAGCAAAAAACCCCATTACATCAGGGGTGTGTCGAGGACAAACAAACCAAACTCCCAACCACCGTTTTGGTGGCGTAGGTATTAAACCCCTTAGAGCCGGACCCAGATCTCAACCACTTACAGTGGCGGAGGTAAGAAGCTAACAAATGGGAAGTCACAAGAAGAAGAAAAAAAGGGATGATAAATTACGGTGCCACTAAGCAGTCCAGAGCTTCCTGTCTTGCTCTTCTACAAGAAGAAAGATAGTCGGCTAGGTTGCTCCAAAAAGACTTAGTGCCATTTCCATTCATAAAGGTTCTGAATGTGGAATCGCAGAATTCCACATTCCATACGGTTAAGTTGGTATCCTCATGGACATGCCTATAAATCTCTGTAAACAGCTTCTGGTAGCGGAGGCGAATATCATTATAAAAAGGGCACTCAAACATATGCATTTCATCCTCAGGTTTTTGGAACCCACACATTTGACAGTGTCTCATTGAGCGAGGGATGTGTGCTCTATCCACCACCCTCATTCTTTCTGTGTTCAGCCAATGGGAACCCATTCTAAACTGTGCTATAGAACGAATCTGATCCTGCTTATGTAAGGCGGATGTAAAGGGAATCAAGCCATTCTCATCATTGCTGTTGGCTGCGAACCATTTTTGGTATCGGAGGCGTTTAAAGCCAACCCTTCTCTCATCAGGGATGTCTCTAACTGCATTGGTGTCACTTGGGTACTTAAACCTCCATGACTCAAAAACTTCAGACATAATACCTTCGACATCGACAGCCTCCAAAATGTTGATGTTTTTACTGGATCCTAGCTTGTGGAGAGCACAACGCAAGTCATGAACCCAGCTAATGTTGGAGTCAAAAGATTCCTCAAGAGCCATTCTAATGAGTTCCTCAGGTTCTTTATGTATGGTCTTGTTCCAGAAGCGCAAAGCTTGTTTAAGCCAAGCAAAACACAACGGGGTTCTACCCAGCTCTTCCATGATAATATTAGATGTAGTAGATTGGCAAACACCCAACATTTGTTTAAGTATACCTCTATGCCATTTCTCACAAGCATGGTCATTTGAGATAAGTGTGTTGTTCAGAATAGAAGGAGCCCACACCTCACAGCCAAAATTCAGTATAGGTTGTACAAGAGAATCAAACAGGTGGGTGAGAATATCAATATTGTATATCTCCATAGTATGGCATCGCCTACGGAGCATGTGGTGTGCCTTTTGGGCCTTAGTGAGCATCCTAGAAAAAGCAGCTTTTGCACGATTGCTTGAGTCACCATCCACAAAGAGGGATCCCAAGTAGATAAAAGATAACTTTGTAGAAAGTTGAGCTCCATCATAGACAAATTTGTAATTAGGATCCATGCGGGCCTCATCACAGCATTGCTTGTTGAAAACGACAATCTCAGTTTTCTTTATATTCACAGCCATCTTAGTAGCCTCACAGAAATCTCTCAGACAGTCAAGCATCGCTTGCATATCTGCCGGGGATTCTGCCATTATAGCTAGGTCATCAGCATAAAGTAACAGTTGCAGAATCTTTCCCCTAAGCTCAGCCCCTACATTTGGGAGCTTGGATTGGAGGAACGATTCAATTCTATCAATGAACAGACCGAATAGGAGTGGGGATAGGGGGTCTCCTTGTTTAACTCCTACAAGGGATGGAAAGGAGGATCCAATGTCCCCATGTAGGCGAACTTGGAAAACAACATGAATATACATGGACTTCAGAATACTGAGATAGGGGTCCTTGACTCCTAGCCTTGCTAAGCAATCCCATAGCAAGTCTCTGTTGACCCAATCATAAGCCTTCTTGAAATCAACAAAAGCCACAAAGAGTGGTTTTTTCTTTTCTCTATATTTATCTACAATATGGTTAAGAATGAATGATGCATCTGCAGTACCCCTACCACTTCTAAATCCATATTGGCCAGCGGCTCTGAGGTTGAATTCTTCTGACCAATCATCTAGTCTACGTAGCATGCAAAGGGAGAAGATCTTTCCTATGGAGTTGCTCACCGCAAGACCTCGATAGTTGTCCTTGTCATACACACTGCCTTTGGATTTGGGTACAGGTACCAAGGCAGCTGCAGCCCATTGGCTAGGGTAAGAAGTCTTCCAGATGAGATTAAACAGGTGATATTAAACAGGTGATATTAAACAGGCGATATACTAAATTCCCAGGCCAATGACCAGGCCAATCTGTAGTAATACCCCAAGCTTCCAAGGCCCTGGAGGTACTCCTGACGACAATCGAGCCCCCGACCTTCGTTCGACATGACACATTACGTGCCTCATCACTGGGACCAGGCCTTGCTGGACCCCTCGACCATGCTGGCAGATGTTTCTTAGCGAATTTAGAAAGCACATCATGATATCGGTTCGCCACACAGCACAATATATCGTACGATACACACGATAATTGGAAATATCGTACGATGTCAGTTCACATTATTGTATGATATAGTGCTCGACACCCCTAACTATTTTGCTGACATCTTGGGACTTTGCCCAGGGGCTGGCTCAGGTTGCTGCTCAGAAGCTACTGCTCATAGGCAGGAAGAACACGTTCCAGATAGCATCGCAAGCGACGTGGAAAATTGGAGGAGAGTGTTGACAACTGAATCGAGCGGACCAAAGCCAGTTAGTTACGAGACCGTTGGCTGACGTGTCAGCCTTCGTCTTGGTCGGTCGGACGGACAATGGGGTGAACCTTGGAGCTCCCGTCCCCCAGAAGGGGGGGCTCCGCAAAAAACAGTGCTTCCTTGCAAGCAACTTGTTAACAAGTTTACTTTCCCAACAGCTGAGCAACGGCGTCCCTGAGCTTGGTGCCCATTACCTTGGCATCACCCAACAACATGTCAGTGTTCTCCTTATAAAACACTGGGTTGTCAGCACCGGCATATCCAGTGGCCATGGATCTCTTCATGAAGACGACCTTCTTCGACTTCCACACCTCGATAACAGGCATGCCCGCGATCACACTGGCCGGGTCGTCGACGGCAGCGCTGTTTACAGTGTCGTTCGCACCGATCACCACGCACACGTCCACATCCTTGATGTGAGGGTTGGCCTCATCCATCTCCTCTACGATGTCATACGACACGCCGGCCTCGGCGAGCAACACGTTCAGCTGGCCAGGCATGCGGCCAGCCACTGGGTGGATGGCGAACTTTACGTCCACGCCATTGTCAACCAGCATCTTGGCCAACTCAGCCACCACGTGCTGAGCGTTGGCTACAGCAAGACCGTAGCCAGGCACGATAACGACCTTCTTGGCGCCAAGCATGGCGTTGGCAACACTCTCCACGTCCGTCACGGTGTGCTCAGCATGCTCGACAGGGGCAGCACCCGCCACAGGGGCGGCGGTACCGTAGCCACCAAAAATTACGTTAGGGAGCGAGCGGTTCATGGCCTTGCACATGATGTACGACAGGATGGCACCAGATGAGCCGATGAGTGCACCCACAACGGTAAGCTCTGAATGCAAAAAAATGGAGGAGGGATTAGGGGGGGGCAAAATATATACAGCTAGACGACAGGAATCGTCACGTTCGATAGCATAGCAATTGGCGGAAAAATAGAATTGGCCGGAAATCATAATTGGCAAAAAGTAATTGGCGAACAAATATAATTGGCGGAAAAGCATATCTGGCAAAAAATCATAATTGGCGGAAAGCATAATTGGCGGAAAAGCGCCCCCCTTACCGTCGTTGCCGAGCATGAAGCCCTCGGCACAAAGGGCGTAGCCTGAGTAGGAGTTCAGGAGGGTAATGACAACAGGCATGTCGGCACCACCAATGGAGGCAGTCAGGTTGGCGCCCAGGACGCCTGCGATGAGAGCGACGGTGGATAGGGAGGCGGTGGCGGAACCAATGTCGTCACCACTGGAGATGAATGCCCCGCCAGCTACCAGGCAGGCGGCCAGCATGCCGAGGTTTAACAAGTTCTTGTTGGGGATGTTCAGGGGCTTGGAGCTCAGGATGCCCTGCATAAAAAGCAGAGAAAGAACTTTCAAGCACCCAGCTTATTCGATTTTATAAACTTCTCATTTGTATGCAATGTTTTTTATTAAATACTTGCTATTACAAAATAAAATGATTGATTGATTGATTGTAAAAAAAAACTGTTTAAAAAGTCAACGATTTATTCCGCGACTATTTTTGGTTTCGCTTTGCACTTTGAATCATAGCCAATACGTGGAGCTCAGTGAATTGTTTTCAGCTACGAGCCGCAGCTTCTAGCTGCTCCCTTGCCTGCCTATCCAGCCAAACCTAACGCAGGCTACTGCACCTGGGCGCTGACCTTGTTGGTATTCTGCACCTGTTCAACTCTAGGCGCACTGCACAGTGTATGATTTAGGGAGCTGCCCAGAAGCTGCTGCTCGTAGCTGAAAAAAAACAATACCTGGAGCTTGCCGAAGGCCACTGCGGAGCTGGCGAGGGTGATGGCGCCCATGTGGTCGCACATAACATAGCAATATAATAGGTTCAGATAAAATATATACAATACAATATAATAAATACAATATTATAATGAAGATGCAATACCTGGAGCTTGCCAAATGCCACGGCGGAGCCGGTGAGGGTGACGGCGCCTATGAAGGCGCCGAGGAGAGCGGTGACCTGGTGGACGGTGTCCAGGTCGTGACCAGCGATCTCACCGGCCTCGATGACGGTCGCGATGGCGGTGACGGTGGCCGCGAGCCCCACTAGACTGTGGAAGCCGGCAACCATCTGGGGCAGGTCGGTGATCTGGATACGCGAGGCCAGGGTGCCACCAGCTGCAGCACCACTACCCAGCAATACTGCGGCTTGGGCGTAGACAGCAGGGGTGGCACCCATGGAGTTCAGAGCGGCGGCGATACCACCAGCAACGCCAGTCATGGCCAGGGCGTTTCCTGTAAGTGGACGTTCAATTGGCATGTGTGTGTGTGTGTTTGTGTGTGTGTGTGTGTGTGTGTTTTTGTGTGTGTTTTATGTGTGTGTGCGGGACTTGCCCAACCTTTAACAGAGGGACTTGTGCTTGTTTCTTAAACTGCCTTTCCTGTTTTGAAGGTTGGGCAAGTCCCTTTCGCCTATTTGTCCACCCCTGTACTGTACAAATACACACATTAATGTGTGGAGATACATTTTATGTGTAAGCGCTCATGGAGCCGAGTGTGGCTGCAATACCACCTGAGACGCGAATAATACCCAGGGCGTTCACTGCAAATTTAGGGGGGTCTTTGGCACTCATTGTTGGCCTTTTCTGCACCCCTGCGGTATCCCTCTCACCCACATTGCACCCTATCAAGCCAAATACAAGGGTGCCTAAGACCCCACAAATAAGTAGTAGTTTCCTGAAAGAGGGCATCTGATCCGCGTGTGTAAACGAAAATATGCAGGATACAGTCCAGGCGTAGCTAATTAGGCTCGCGGGTCCAATCCACATGTGCACGTGCAAGCGTTTATGTTTGTATGTTCTGTGCAAGTGTGTACATGAAACTATATGTCAATATGTCATATATGTTCCAGTCCAGAGGTAGCCAAATAGGCTATGCGGTCCAATCTAGATGATACTATGGTTTGGGATCAGCCCAGTAATGCACTGGGACAATATAACCAACGTCATCATCAGCAGCAGCACCACCACTATCAGCACTTACCGGTCCTGGCAGAGGACTGGTTTGAGAGGCACACAATAGCAGCAATGCACATGCTGGATGATACCAGGTATGTGGCAGGTGTCATGGCCTTATCTAGACCCAAGGCATGGCACCAAGATAATATAACAAGCTCCATCACCACCACAGCCACTATGACAACCACCCCCATCAGTACTTACCGGTCCTGGAAGACAACTGGTTTGAGAGGCACGCAATAGCAGCAATGCACGTGCCAGACAATGCGAGGTATGTGGCGGGTGTCATGGCCTCATCTAGGCCCAAGGCATGGCCCCGGGTTACTATAACCACCACTATATATCACCACCACAGCCACTATCACAACCACCCCCATCAGCGCTTACCGGTCCTGGAAGACAACTGGTTTGAGAGGCACGCAATAACAGCAATGCACGTGCCGGACAATGCGAGGTATGTGGCGGGTGTCATGGCCTCATCTAGGCCCAAGGCATGGCCCCGGGTTACTATAACCACCACTATATATCACCACCACAGCCACTATCACAACCACCCCCATCAGCGCTTCCGGTCCTGGAAGACAACTGGTTTGAGAGGCACGCAATAGCAGCAATGTACGTGCCGGACAATGCGAGGTATGTGGCGGGTGTCATGGCCTCATCTAGGCCCAAGGCATGGCCCCGGGTTACTATAACCACCACTATATATCACCACCACAGCCACTATCACAACCACCCCCATCAGCGCTTACCGGTCCTGGAAGACAACTGGTTTGAGAGGCACGCAATAGCAGCAATGCACATGCCGGACAATGCGAGGTATGTGGCGGGTGTCATGGCCTCATCTAGGCCCAAGGCATGGCCCCGGGTTACTATAACCACCACTATATATCACCACCACAGCCACTATCACAACCACCCCATCAGCGCTTAACGGTCCTGGAAGACAACTGGTTTGAGAGGCACGCAATAGCAGCAATGCACGTGCCGGACAATGCGAGGTATGTGGCGGGTGTCATGGCCTCATCTTGGCCCAAGGCATGGCCCCGGGTTACTTTAACCACCACTATATATCACCACCACAGCCACTATGACAACCACCCCCATCAGCGCTTACTGGTCCTGGAAGACAACTGGTTTGAGAGGCACGCAATAGCAGCAATGCACGTGCCAGACAATGCGAGGTATGTGGCGGGTGTCATGGCCTCATCTAGGCCCAAGGCATGGCCCCGGGTTACTATAACCACCACTATATATCACCACCACAGCCACTATCACAACCACCCCATCAGCGCTTAACGGTCCTGGAAGACAACTGGTTTGAGAGGCACGCAATAGCAGCAATGCACGTGCCGGACAATGCGAGGTATGTGGCGGGTGTCATGGCCTCATCTTGGCCCCAGGTTACTATAACCACCACTATCACCACCACAGCCACTATCACAACAACCACCACGACCACCACCATCAGTACTTACCGGTCCTGGCAGATGACTGGTTTGAGAGGCACCCAATAGCAGCAATGCACATGCCGGACGATGCCAGGTATGTGGCGGGTGTCACGGCCTCCTCCAGGCCCAAGGCACGGCCAACGACAATACCCCCGACCAGGGCAGCACCAGGGATGGCGTACAGGTAGTTGTGCTCCTCAGGGTCTGTTTTGCGCTTGAACATGTCTAGCATTCGCTGGGTGATTGTGAAGCCACCGCCGATGTTGATGGAGGAGACGAGGACAGCTAGGGCCGCCAGGCCCTGGCTGGTGGTGCTGGGTAGCAAGCCGCCCCCTAGCATGACCAGCCCGCCCACTGCAGTAAGGCCTGTGATGGTGTTGGGTACAGACATGAGAGGTTGTTGTTGGCATGGCATGGCATGGCGATGGTGACAGACCTGGCATGGGCATGGGCATTGACATGGGTGTGGGCGTTGGTGACAGACAAGGCATGGTGTTGGTGACAGTCATGGCATGGCACGGGCATTGGCATGGTCATGGCAGGGGCGCTGGTGATAGACTTTGCATGGCGTTGGTGGCAGAACTGGTATGTCATTGGCATGGGCATGGCAGAGGCGTTGGTGACAGGCATGGCATGGGCATTGGCATGGGCATTGAAGACAGACATGGCATGGCGTTGGTGAGATACCTGAGATGGCGTTGGTGACAGACATGAGAGGGGAGTGCAGGGCGGGGGAGACGCCCCACACGGTTTGGTAGCCACAGATGGAGGCCAAGCCAAACTTGGTGAGCATGGAGGAGAAGGCCATGGAGGGGGAGGTGGCACCGATGGCCAAGACGGCTGAGGCAGCCATGGTGGTGATGAGGGCGGACTTCATGGTTTCGGGGTACATGTCTTTGGGGCCGGAGGGGACGGGAGCGGCGGTGGGCTTGGGGGCAGGAGGGGGGGCGGGGCGCTGGGCGGGGGGAGGGGCGGGCCAGCGCAGGGTGCCGTCCTCTAGGATAAGGGCGCCGCGAACTGTAAGGGGGGGATGGTGAAGTGGAGGTGAACTGTGATGGTGATGAGGGCGGACTTCATGGTCTCGGGGTACATATACTTGGGGCCGGAGGGGGGAGGAGGGTGGGCGGGCTAGGGGGCGGGAGGGCGAGCGGGGCGCTAGGCAGGGGGAGGGGTGGGCAAACGCAGGTCGCTGTCCTCCAGGACAAGGGCGCCGCGAACTGTGACGAGGGGATGGTGAAGTGGTGGTTATAAGAAGGCGGTTGGTATGTAGGGAGCAGGGTACTAAATCTGGTCATTTTGGGTTGCATCAAAAGTGCAACTGCCTTGAAACTGCTTCTTTCGCGCAACTGCCTTTTTGTGTTTTTACTGCGTTTACGTAGTACCCTGGTAGGGAGTGCTTGGCTACAGTGTAGGGAGTAAGTGATCGTTACCTGTGGGGTACATTCAGACACACTTTTGTGTTCAGTCCCGTTGAAAGTCCCTGTCAGCATCGGGACAAGCTGCGCGCACATTCGATTCCAGCTCGGCACCGGGATAATGACACCATAAACATCTCCATCACCATCATCACCATCAGCATAGTTGTCATGATCATCACCATCATTACCACCACCATCAGCACCACCAATAACCGCAAGTTTTAACTGCTGAAGAACTGCCACTAATAAACCTCGTCGCCATTTGTAATCAATACAAAATACAGGTGGCATTGTTTCCAGTGTTCACATCAGGGTACTACATGACGCGCACTACTGCGTGCTAGCGCGCAAGGTTTTGGCGCCCGACTGCCCGAAAATGAACGCACATTTTTAAAGCCCCTCTGGGCACAGCGCGCAGATTTCCGTTTCCAGTTTAGTCAAAAGCGCAGCCCAAAAGGAGGCAGTTCATCAAGGAGGCAGTTCAAAGCGCAACCCGAAACGAAAAAATGTAGTACCCTGATTCCCATCACTTACCAGCCTCATCTTTGTGGTCAATGACCATGGTATCAGGGGTCTTGGGGGGTGGTCGCCATTTATAATCAATACAAAATACAGGTGGCATTATTTCCAGTTTTCACATCAGGGTACTACATGATGCGCGCTCCTGCGTGCTAGCGCGCAAGGTTTTGGTGCTCGGCTGCCTGATCGACACATTTTAAAGCCCCTCTGGGCGCAGCGCGCAGATTTCCATTTTCAGTTGAGTCAAGAGCGCAGCCCAATATGACAAAATGTAGTACCCTGGTTCCCATCACTTACCAGCCTCATCTTTGTGGTTGATGTTTCCAGTTACAGTCCAGGGGTAGGCCAAATAGGCTAAAGAGACTTGCCCAACCGTGATAGGAAGGGCTTAAAAAGAAAAAGCATTGATGAACTGAACCCCAAACAATCGTTTTACCGACGGGGGCCCTTGTTGCATTGTTTTCAGTGTTCCCATTACTTACCAGCCTCATCTTTGTGGTCAATGACCATGCTATCAGGGGTCTTGGGGTTGGTGAAGGGGCCCACAGAGATAAGGAACTTGGTCACGTTGTTGGCCCACAGGGTGCTGGACTGCAGAAGCAGAAGCAGAAGCAGGTCATGTTGGGACAGAATACATGTTTTTGACTCTTGAAGGTTAAAAATAAAAGGGGAATGAAACAATAAAAACATGTTGTCACGTAGTTGGTTGACCCGTGGCGTGGCTGGACTGCAGAAACAGAAGCAGGTCATGTCGGGTCGGAGTACATATTTTGGACTCTTGAAAACAAAACAAAAACGGGAATAAAACAAGTAAAATGTTGTCACGTTGTTGGCCCACCGGGTGCTGGATTGCAGAAGCAGAAGCAGGTCATGTCTGGCCAGAGTACATATTTTTAACTCTTAAAACTTATAAATAAAAGGGGAAGAAAACAAGAAAAAATGCTGTCACATTGTTTGCCCACAGGGTGATGGACTGCAGAAACAGAAGTAGGTAATGTTGGGACATAGTAAATATTTTTGACTCTTGAAAACTATAAATAAACGGGAATAAAACAAGCAAAATATTGTCATGTTGTTTGCCCACAGGGTGCTGGACTGCAGAAACAGAAGCAGGTCATGTTAGGTCAGAGTACATCAATTTGGCTCATTTTCACTTTTTTCAACTGTTTAGGGGTGTGCGACCAAATCAGAGACGCTTAACAGCGTGCGCCTTCCCTATACACATTTTTATGGCCTCCAGATTTGGCTCATGAAAATTATCAATAAACACTCAAACATTTGGTTTCATTAAGTGAGGGTGAGTAGCTGGTCTAGCGCAGCTTTCCTTTTCCGCTACGACCAGCAGCTTCTAGGCAGCTCCCCTGGCTTGCTTCCAAAGAAATCTAAGGCAACGTAGCGCACCGTGAAGCCGACAGAATCATCGTTCCAATGCTATTGGAATCTTGGGGCTTAAACCAGTGGCTGGCTCATGGATCTGCCTAGAAACTGCTGCTCGGTAGGGGAACAGAAAAGCTATGTGGTCTAGCTCTCATTTGTTAACCATGTAAGTCCGTGGTTTGATTCCTGGGATCCTCTACATGTTATGACTTTAGTGAGTTATCTACTTAGTAATGTACTGCTGCACTGTACTGGTATTCACTAGCTATAGCTAGTGGCACCAGCCGGTATCATTATCAGGTGTAACTACTTGTCAGCCTGCCTCAGAAGTACTAATAACTAGGGAACGGCAATATGATATCATATGATATCATGTCACCATATGATATGATATCATATCACATGATGCCGGCAGTCTGACTAGGCAAAAGTTACCATTTATATACAATACCATATGATGCAGATTGTATGATATCATATGATATCATACTCGCCTTTGGTCAAACATCGTATGATATGCCGGTCCCTACTGATAACAGCAACTTCCTCAGTTGCCAGATGTGAGGCGGGGTCAGTGTAACGATCAAATACTCGCCAGCCTGCCTAGGATCTACTGATAAGTGGTAACAGCAACCTGCCTGAGTTGCCAAGCGTGGGGTCAGTTCAGTGTAGCCGGCACCAGCCGGTATCCTTATCAGATGTAATGATCAAACTACTCGTCAGCCTGCCTCGGGACTACTGATAAGTGGTAACAACAACTAACCTGAGTTGCCAGGCGTGAGGTCAGGTCAGTGTAGCCAAGGATCGTCACCCCATTGGTAGAGACAAACTTCTCAGAGGGGACAGTCAACTCGCAGTTTCCGCCGGCCTCTGCGGCCAAATCAACAATGACAGATCCTGCACACAATGTCAGCGAGTGTTTGCCTTAATGTGCCCCTTGTGAGAATCTATAATTGATATTGACTGCCAAATCAGAGGCCAAAGCATCAATTGCGAAACCTGCACACCAGCTGAAAGAGACGTTGTTGTGTGATCAACTGTTATTAATCTTGATCGCCATGCAAGCAGACATGTGTGTGCATGGGGTGACGGTGTGTAAGGGTGATAGGGTAAGTTGGTGATGGGACAAATGGATGGTGGGGTGACGGTGTAAGGGTGATGGGGTAGGATGGTGATGGGATAAATGGGTGGTGGGGTGACAGTGTGTATGGGTGATGGGGTAGGATGGTGATGGGATATTAATCTTGATTGCTATGCAAGCTGCAGAACAGGCTGGCCCCCTCAACCTCACGCCTCGTAATAAGGCATACTATGTATTCATTCATTCTTTGCTGTAGTTGGTGATTGGCCCCAGTGCAAGCAAACGGGCTGGCCCCCTAAACCTCACGCCTCGTAATAAGGCATACTGTATATTTATTAATCTTGATTGCTTGAGGTTGGGCAAGTTGCTCTAGCCTAAGAGGTAAAATCAACAATTATAAAACCTGTGCATCGGCGCGTTATTAATTTCATGATGCAGTTCATGATCATCTATCATTCCAATTCAGTATTTGAAGTTGGGTAAGTCCCTCCAGCCTGAGGGTTTAGGGTTTATAGGTTAGGGTTTAGGGTTAGAGTTCAAATTAACAATTATGGATCTGTGCACCAGCGAGAGATTATGTAAATGATGCACTTCATGATCATGTATCATGAAGTGCATCATTCACATTGAGTATTTGAGGTTGGGCAAGTCCCTCCAACCTTAGGGTTTAGGGTTTAGGGTTGGTCCAGCCTCAGAGTCCAAATCAACAATTACGGACCTGTGCAACAGAGAGAGTTTGTGTCAATTATGCAACTCATGATAATGTATCATTCATAATTGAGTATTTTAGGTTGGGCGAGTCCCTTAGGATTTAGGGGTTAGGGTTTAGGGTTAGGGTTTAGGGTTTAGAGTCCAAATTAACAATTACGGATCTGTGCACCAGCTAGAGTTTGTGTAAATGATGCAACTCATGATAATCTTTCATTCATATCGGGTATTCGAGGTTGGGCAAGTCCCTCCAGCCCTAGGGTTTAGGGTTCAGTGTTTAGGGTTAGCTTCCAAATCAACAATTACGGACCTGTGCACCAGCGAGAGAAAATTGTTATGATGCAGTCGATGCAGTTCAAGATCATCTTTCATTCATATTGAGTACTCGAGGTTGGGCAAGTCCCTTCAGCCTTAGGGTTTAGAGGACTACTCCATGCAATCGGAATGCATTAAATAGTGCCTGCCTGATATCCAAAGTTGCACCTCCATCATCAAATGGTTAACTTGGGCGCATGGTTTTTACAAATGGTCACTGCCCACTCACCCTACCTCATGCGATTATAATGCATGGTATGGTGACTGCCTGATATCCAAAGTTGCACCTCCATCATCAAATGGTTCACTTGGCCACATGCTTAGTACAAATGGTCACTACCCACTCACCCTACTTCATGTGATTGGAATGCATAATATGGTGCCTCCCTGATATCCAAAGTAGCACCTTCATCATCAAATGGTTCGTTTTGGAACATGGTTTGGACCAATGATCACTACCCACTCACCAAGCATCATGCTGGCCACCAACTTAGCGGTGTTAAGCTTAGGAGCATCCTTTCTAGGAACCATGGCGGTAGTGATACGACAATAAAACAAACTGTTTAACATTTACTTTCCTCACAAATCCGAACCTAACCAATGCTAATCTAACCTTACCTCACCACACTCACTTGCCAGTTTTCATGGTGGCCGCCATCTTAGTGGTGATGAGCTTAGGAGCATCCTATCCGGGACTCATGGCAGTTGTGATACGACCAGAAAACAGACTGGCTAACGTTTTCTTTCCCCACCAATCCAAACCAAACCAAAGCTAACCTAACCTTACCTCACCACACTCACTCGCCAGTTTTCATGGTGGCCACCATATCAGTGGTGATGAGCTTAAAAGCATTATTTACGGGAATCATGGCGGTTGTGATACGTCAAAACAACTGTTTACCTTCAGTTACCTTGTTTCTTTTATTGCCAAAGCCAAGGTAAACTAAGCTAAGCTGTCCTAACAACACCGAGCCCAGCCTAGCCTCACCACACCAACTTACCAGTCTTCATGCTGGCAACCATATCGGCAGTGATGAGCTTAGGAGCACCCTTCCCGGGAATCATGGCGGTAGTAATGATGATGTCAACATCCTTGGATTGCTCTGCAAACAGGGCCATCTGCATGAAGCACAAATTGATAAGGATGTCAGAATGGCAGGTAGTTATGATGGCGGCAGTGATGATGATGTCAACATCCTTGGACTGCTCTGCAAACAGGCCCATCTGCATGAAGCACAAATTGATAAGGATGTCAGAATGGCAGGTAGTTATGATGGGGGTAGTGACGATACTGTCAACATGGCGGTAGTGATGATGAGGGTGTAGTATACCAAGACATGCTATGCAAGGGGTTAGGCGAATCGCAATGTCCAGTGTCTACAAACCATAGCTTTCTTTTGAGCTACGATCAGCAGCTTCTAGACAGCTCCCGGAGACAGCCACTGGGCCAGGCTGCAAGATGTCAACATAACAGGAAATCTGATTGTGTAAGCTGCAAGGTTGCATCAGGTTTGGCTGACTAGCCAGTCAGGGGATCTGTCTAGAAGCTGCTGCTCGTAGCTGAGAAGGAAAACTATGATACAAACAGGGCCATCTGCAGAAAGCACCAGATGATAAGTATGTCAGAATGGCAAGGCAAAGGTGTAGAATACTTGCTGTATAAGCAGAATCATAATCAACACCACTGCCACACCAATGCTGTATATGTTTTTCATTTTCATTTACTGAAATATCTGGCCTTAGCCCAGCATCTGGAGCATCCTAAAAATGATGCACATAGCCAAAAGGAACAAGTCCTAGACGTGTGGCAAGCGACGAGGAAAATTGGCAGAGACCAAACAGAAAGCCTCACCTCAGCGGCAATAAAGGCCAGGCTCCTTTCCTTACTGTATCCTGAGGCGGACTGCCCATCCCCTCTTGGATGTCTACAGTCAAGAGCTCGGCACCCATGGTGCCACAAAATATGCCATTCTTTGTGTGCCATATTAAAAGCAAACAGCAAGCCTCGCCTCTGCCGCAATGAAGGCCGGACTAATCTCCTCACTGTATCCTTAGCCTATCCCCCCATCCTCTTGGATGCCCATAGTCAGAGGCATATACATAGAAAAAAGTAAGTCGCACCTCTGCGGCAATGAGGGCCGGAATCATGTCATTACTGTATCCTGAGGCGGACTCTCCATCCTCCGGATTGAATAAACTCAAGAAGTCAGCACCCATGTTGCCACAAAATGTGTCATTCGTTATGCCCACATTATATACGGCCCACAAAATATGCCATAATATTTTAGCCAGATTGAAATAAAACAGTCCCCCAACTCCCCCCAACTAGACTTTGGAAAAGGTTTCTTTCCTTAGAACCTCACAGTCACCCCACCCCACCCCACACACACACACACACACGACTCACCTCAGCAGCGTTTGAGGCCTGGCTCATCTCTTTACTGCATACCGAGGCGGACTCCCCATCCTCTAAGATGTCCACAGTCAAGAACTCGTTACCCATGTTGCCACACAATATGCCAATCGTTCTGCCCTTAGAATATACGTCCCATAAAATATGACATAATGTTTTAGCCATATTAAAAAAAAAGCCTCCCAACTCCCCCCAACTAGACTTTGGAAAACGTTTCTCTCCTTAGAACATAACGGTCACCCCCCCCACACGCAAGACTCACCTCAGCAGCGTTGGAGGCCAGGCTCATCTCTTTACTGTATCTTGAGGCGGACTCCCCATCCTCCGGATTAAATACACCCAGCAACTCGGCACCCACGTTTCCACAAAATATGCCATTCGTTCTGCCCTATATATATACGGCCCACAAAATATGCCATAATATTTTAGCCATTTAAAAATAAAAACAGCCCCCCAACCCACCCCAACTAGACTTTGGAAAACGTTTCTCTCCTTAGAACCTCACTCCCCCCCCCCCCCCCCCCCCCCCCACACACACACACACACACACACACACGACTCACTTCAGCAGCAATGAAGGCCGGGCTCATTTCCTTACTGCATCCCGAGGCGGACTCCCCCTCCTCCGGGTTGTCCAAAGTCAAGAACTCGGCACCCATGGAGGCTACCCATGACCGAAAAGAAAAGAAGTGGACAACAGCATATATCACTGCAATAGAGCATCACAATCTGCTTGTGCCGTACTTAGAGAAGGAAACCCATCCTTTTCACTGGAGGCAAAAACCCTTTATTAAAAAACAAGCAAGGCGCACCTCAGCGGCAATAAAGGCCGGGCTCATTTCCTTACTGTATCCTGAGGCGGACTCCCCATCCTCATGGATGTCTCGACACGCTGAACTCGACACCCATGGTGCCACAAAATATGCCATTATTTGTGTGCCATATTAAAAGCAAACAGCAAGGCGCACCTCTGCAGCAATAAAAGCCGGGCTCATCTCTTTACTGTATCCCGAGGCAGACTCCCCATCCTCGTGGATGTCTACAGTCAAGAACTCAGCACCCATGGAGGGTACGCATGACCGAAAAGAAACAAAGTGGACAACAACATCTCACTAGCAAGAGGCGAAAATCCTTTATTAAAAAAGAACAAGGCGCACCTCAGCAGCGATGAAGGCTGGGCTCATCTCTTTACTGTATCCTGAGGCGGACTCCCCCTCCTCCTGGATGTCTACAGTCAAGAACTCGGCACCCACGGAGGCTGCCTGCTCTTTAACAGCCAAGCGGGTATCAAAGACGCGCACAATGGCACCTAAGCTTTTGGCGGCACCAACGGCAGCTAGACCAGCTACACCGCCACCAATGACGAGCACCTGCAGACAAAGTAATTCGAATAGTGTTCGTAAATATGGTGTGATGGCGCAATGGAACCGATGGCAGCGAGAGCACCACCAATGAGGTGCACCTACAGACAAAGTAATGCGAATAGTGTTTGTAAATATGGTGTGATGCCGGTTGATGGCGCAATGGAACCGATGGCAGCGTGACTGCGAGAGCACCACCAATGACAATCCCCGGCAACAAGGAACTGTGTTGTGGACTAAACGAGCCGCCTTGGAATCTAAAATATGCATGTATGTGTGACGAGTGTTCGTAAATATGGTGCGATTTATTTTTGATGTGCGTCGAAGGCACGCACAATTGCACCCAAGCTCTTGGTGGCACCAACAGCAGCTAGACCAGCTACACTGCCACCAATGACAAGCACCTACAGACAAAGTAATGCGAATAGTGTCTGTACATATGGTGTGATGCCTGTTGATGGCGCAATGGAACCGATGGCAGCGAGAGCACCACCAATGACAAGCACCTACAGACAAAGTAATGAGAATAGTGTTTGTACATATGGTGTGATGCCTGTTGATGGCGCAATGGAATCGATGGCAGCAAGAGCACCACCAATGACAAGCACCTACAGACAAAGTAATGAGAATAGTGTTTGTACATATGGTGTGATGCCTGTTGATGGCGCAATGGAACCGATGGCAGCAAGAGCACCACCAATCACAAGAACAGGCAATAAGGTACTGTGTTGTGTGTACTAAACGAGCCGCCTTGGAATTTAAAAGATGCAGGTATGTGTGAAGAGTGTTCGTAAAGATGGCGTGATTTATTTTTTATGTGAGTCGAAGGCGCACACAATGGCGCCCAAAATTTTGGCGGCACCAACGGAAGCTGATCCAGCTACACAACCACAAATGACAAGCATCTAGCATCTGGCTAGTGAAGAATCTTCCAAACACGTTGGCAGCCTCAACGACAGCCCTGTAGACCAAACATAGTGAAACACACACATATACCCACAAGCACGCACCTTGGCAGGTGGCACACGGCCAGCCGCAGTGATCTGCCCAGTGAAGAATCGGCCAAACTCGTTGGCAGCCTCAACGACAGCCCTATAGCCAGCAATGTTGGCCATAGAGCTGAGGGTGTCAAAAGCCTGGGCACGGCTGAGGGTGCGGGGGATGCAGTCGAGGGCGAGAACCGTGGCCTGCTTGGATGCAAGAGCGTCCACAATGTCTTTGTTCTGGGCAGGCTGGATGTGGCTCAGCAGGCGGACACCGTTGGACATCAGGCCAATCTCCTTGGTGCTGGGGGGACGGACCTGAACGAGAGGGTGGGAATGGCCATGGCAATGATGAGGACGGGGATGAGGATGGGGATGGGGATGAGGATAAGGATGAGGATGAGGATGAGGATGAGGATGGGGATGAAGATGGGGATGAGGATGAGGATGAGGATGAGGATGAGGATGAGGATGAGGATGAGGATGAGGATGAGGATGAGGATGAGGATGAGGATGAGAGATAGGCAAGTGAGTGCCAAGAGAGGCAACACAGGATACTGTCATATTCTTGTCTGCCTTTGTTTAACAGAACAAGTTCGATGCAGCGTCGCCTGCGACGCAAAAAAATGGCGGAGAGTGATCGCGAGGGAGCGACAGGTGGCAACGGAAGCTAGTTAGTTACGAGGCCGTTGGCTGACGTGTCGGGCTTCATCGCGGTCAGACGGATGGATGGATGGATGGATGGATGGATGGATGAATGGATGGATGGATGGATGGTCGGACGGACAAATGGGTAACACTAGGGGCTCCCGCCCCCCAGAAGGGGGGGCTCCGCCAAAAAAGGCCATGCACATGAAAGGCTCTGTATCGCAGATAATCAGATAAAAGCAGTGCCCAGATAAAAATCTTTGTTTCGCAGATAAAGGATGTGCACAGATAAAAGGCATTTGTTTCCCAGGTAATGAGAAAAGGCCGTGCACAGATTAAAAGCTTTGATTAACAGACAAAGGACGTGCACAGAGATAGGGATTTGTTTCACATATAATGAGATAAAGGCCGTGCACAGATAAAAAGCTTTGTTTCGTAGACAAAGGACGTGCACAGAAAAAGGGCATTATTTCACATATAAAGAGATAAATAAAGGCTGTGCACAGATAAAAAGCTTTGTTTCACATATAATGATATAAAGGCCATCCACAGATAAAAATATTGTTTCTCAGACAAAGGGCGTGCCCAGATAAAGGCCGTGCACAGATTAAAAAAATCACAGACAAAGGGCGTGCACAGATAAAGGGCTTTGTTTCACTTAAAATGAGATAAAAGCTGTGCACAGACAAAAAGCTATGTTTCACAAATGATGAGATAAAGGCTGTGCACAGATTAAAAGCTTCGTTTCACAGACAAAGGACGTGCACAGATAAAGGTCTTTGTTTTACATGTAAAGGGCTTTGAATCACAGGTAAAAGCCATGCACATACCTTGGTAACAAGATCCTGCTTCAAGGCAGCCTTGCAGTCCGCAATGGTAGCACCAGCAGCAATGTAATCCTCATCCTGCAAACGTATTAATCCCCAGTTTTTTCATAAAATATCCCAGGGGGGGGGGGGCAGAGAGACAGATTTTGGACCGCATGTTCAATATGGTGTCCTATTCAGATGGGAGTTGGAATTGTGGAAGTTTCATACAAAAAGAGGGGGGAAATAAAGTTGGGAAAAAGTTATTTTACCCCCCCCACCCCCACCCCTCCTAAAACCCGCTTACCTCACCCTACCCCCCTAAAATGGGGGTCATTCGAAAGATCTTTTCGTGCCCATTCCAGTTATGCTCTTACATCTTTCATAAGGTTGCCCAAACGTAATTTATCGCGAAGTTAAGATTTGGGCCGCTTGGGGTGACAAAAACTTTGGACCCCTCTAACTTTCGTACAACTTTATTTTTGGCTCAAAACAAAAAACCTTTTTTTTTAATTCGAGGATAAGCTATATTTAAAGCGAAGATGCAGTTTGGCAGCTTTTTACGTGCCCCACCCCCCCCCCCCCCCCCCCCCCCCCCCCCCCCCCCCCCCCCTCGATTTTTCCTTAATTTATTTTTTAGTAAGATTAAATCTATGGAGTTGGCATTGCAAACTAGAGACTTTTAACAAGATCCTGCTTCAAGGCACCCTTGGAGTTGGCAGTTGTAGCACCAGCAGCAACGTAATCCCCATCAGCATAGGACAGTCGGCTCTGAGTTTTTGGCGGGCTACCTGCAGTTATGATTTGGTCCACCGGGTGGTCCACCGGGTGGGTTTTTCCTCCCCGGTGATAGTGATGGTGATGGTGATGGTGATGGTGGTGGTGATGGTGATGGTCATGATGATGGTGATGCTGGTTGCAATCTTATGGTGCACGAGTGGACTCCAAATGTGCGCCCACAATGACGAAGTCAAGGGGGATTTATTGTGTTGATTGATGCATCTATGGGCTCTAATTGCATGGGCTACAAGTTCATGGCTGTACATAAGGCACACTGACAATAATGGTTACATTGTCCTGATGCCTGTAGCTTGCTGAAGTCAAGGGGGACTCTTGGGGGACATGTACAAATGGTCAGCCTCTCCCACACTCACCGAGAATCCAGCCTTGGCTCCAGCGCCACTCTCCACGACCACCTCCTTGAATCCGCTCTTGAGCAGAGTCTGAACGGTTGTGGGTGTAAGCGCCACGCGCTTCTCATTCTTGTAGGTCTCGGCAGGCACTCCTGGCGAGCATAGGAAGAGGATGCATGCAACAAATTACTATTCGCTATGTTGATGAGGATTAAGATGCTGATGCTGCTACTGGTGGTGATGATTATGGTGGTTGCATCATTCGAGTCTCCTACTGGAATCAGGATGTGGACTAAAAATGATCCCACAGCATGCCTTGGTCAATAGAGAGTTGCCAGCCTTATAGCCAAATCTGGTGCAGATCGTTCAGACACTCTTTCAGTAAAGTCTCCTCGAATTTTACGTGTACCTACAAGTGTGGTTAATTGCTTTTGTCCCTGATCGTGGTTCGAAGGACCATGACGCGACACCGACACGAAGACCGACACGAAGACCGACACGTAAGCCAGCTGTCTCGTAACCAGCTTCGGTCCCATTCCGTCGCCACCTTTCGTTCCGTTCGAACACTCTCCGCCAATTGCCCGCGTTGCTTGCGATGCTGCCTTTTCCTTTCACTGCAACCATCTTGCGATGCTGCCTCGGACTTGTTCAGTATGAACTACTAGTACTATCGGTTTACCACTTGTGTCCCTGATCGTGGTTCGAGGACTCATGCAAGCTTGTCCGGTGCGTTCGCGGTGTGAGCTCTGCATGGCCTCGCAGTTTTTTTTCTTGGTTTCGACCCTAGGCTAGCGACAATGAGTCAGCATGATGTAACTGATCGAGTTATGTAGATCGTGCGCATCGAGATTAAGCATACACGTTAGAGTGCCAGCGGCTGCGGCACGTGTGAGATGCAAGCAGAAGAGGACAGCAAGAAAGGATGCAGGCAAGAGCGCATGGCAATGCCTCACATCTCACAGTGAGCGCGCTCGCGAGCGGGATATCCTCAGATCCACTACCAGGGGTGAAGAACAACCGAAACCACCTTTCACCCCTATTTTCACGAGAATAAACCCGCGGACAACTAACCCGTGCATCAATCTTTCTCACCGATTGTCAACTCCTTGTAGGGCACTGGAGTCGCGCCAAGAGGGGGAGTGGTATCCTTGAAGGCGACAACTCGAAGTCCCACACAACGCGAGATCGGTCTCAGCACAGCCCTGCATGCAAGTTTCGACATGGGTTGGTTAGCATCGATTGAGCATGCTCATTCGACATGGGTTCCGATTGCGCGCATTCGATAGATTCCAAGGTAAGAACAAGTGTAAAACGGAATGTGGCGAGTTCAACTCACCTGGGAGTTATTGCCGCAGCCCTCAGGTTACCATGTCTGGCGATAGCGTTTGACGAGCCAAGGCCGAGCTTCATTGTTGTTTTGTTTCCTTGCGGTTCAATGTGGTAAAATCGACGATACTAAGCAGAGGGTACCCTCTGATACTGAGTAACGAGTTTGTCTCGTGTTTTTTGAAGTTGAGCTGCGTCATGAAACCGGGGACCCCAGAATACGAGGGTTTCGCGGGTTCTAGTGGTAGTTGCGGAACTCGCTCGCTCATTTCTCGATGGTTCTCCCAGCCGCAGCCGCTGAGCGGTTGATTCGACGCGATTCCCTGGATCGCGTTCCCTGAGATAGCGCGGGGTCCCTGGGGCGCCCTGGGGGTACTCCCCATGCCCACGCCAGGTCGGGCACAGATTGTCCAAAATCAAAGGGGGGGGGGGGGGGGAGGGTCAAAGAAGAGGGGGGTGCCACTTTGGGGATCCATTATTCATGTTCTTTGGGAGCACGGCCTATGTTGAAGACCCTAATTGACACAGCCTCCCTGCCAGGCTGTCCAAGGTTTCTTTTATTGCTCGGAAACTCGAGAAGTGCACTTAGCATTTGAGACTCAACTTTGTTTTTTAAGTCAACTTTTATGGGAGGGGTCGACTTATTAAAACCTTTTTTACAGTTTTGTAATATGACTCCTGGAGTTCACTGTACTTAAAGATTACCAGTCAATGACTCAATGTCAGTTATTTTCGAGATGCTTCATCATTTTTTCCTGAGTCAATTTTGCCACCTAGTGTGATAACGAAGACACCGTCGTTCCATACAAAGTAACCTAGCCGTGTGGATTCGTTATAGCTGAAGCTAGCCTTGCGGCTCTGAGGCATGACGGTGACTAGCTCACCCGCACTGCAGCACAATAAGTAAAGGAAGCCTAGGTGCCTCAAGTTGGTAACAATCCAATCGGAGGTGCTTCAAGTGGCTCATTCACCCACTTGCCCTGTTGCCCATCCATCAACCCATCAAATTATCAGACAATTCCTCCTATCTGCATACAGCCGGGGTGTTCCCTCTGTGTGCCTCCATCAGCTCCAGCAAGCCCCGGTCAGGATATGTTGAGCCCCCCCCCCCCCCCCCCCCCCCCCCCCCCCCCCCCCCCCCTGCCCCCCCCTGCATGGCTGCATCCATCTATCCCGCAAAAGATACCGTATGTTTACATACCCCCCCCTACATCCATCCATCCATTCACACCTTCCATCCATACATCCACAGACACGTCAACCCACCTTACCTATCACCTACCCAATCAACGAGCCACACACACACATATGTGCCTGTCCATCCACCTACCTATCCACCAATCCACCCACCTACCAACCCACGCAAACGGTACACCCACCCACCTACCCACCCGTCCATCCACTCATCCATCCACCCACCCACTCACCAATCCATCCATCCACCCAACCTACACATCCACCTACACACCCATCCATCTATCACCCACCCATACATACATGCATGCACCCACACATCCACCCACTTACCCATGTCATCGTGTTCGGCTGACCTGGGATGAGCCACCCCACATATGCAACACTTGTCTTCCTCCTGGTGACTAACATCCTAAGGGCTGACATGGGTACCAGTATATTACCACCCAACAACCTTCACTGAATAGTTTTAAAACATAACATGCATGCAAATTTCACTGCTACTCTACAAGGAGCTACAGGAGCACTCTAGTGGAGCAGCATAGACTAACTCAGGATGCACCAGCATGCAACCCTAATTCTAACTCAGCACGACTGGAGCTAGAAACACAGATGACCAGAGCATTTCGACCCCTGGTCAGCAGTGAGTGGTCGCCCTCTAGTCTGGTCGCCCCCGTGCAGCAGCCCCCCCCCCCCCCCCCCCCCCCGTGCGAGGGTACTCAGGTTTTGTCCGAGGATCCCCTCCGGACAGCTTTCTTATAATAACTCACGCCGATTTGGATTATTGCTTTCTGTCTACCCCGACATTGTATTGTGTTATGCTTCATGACGACTCTTACCGATCTTCCCTCAGAAGTCGTGACTGATCTGGTGTTGCGCGCCCTTCGTCTGGAGGCCCAGATATGCGACATATCCATTGTTTGCCGCTTCTGGCATTCGATCGTGTTGCGAAATCTAGCCGAGCTATTGATCCTCGGAGACCAAGGCGACATGGTCAGCGTCCTCCGTCGTGCCTTGAAGCATGACAAGTTGGATGTGTCTCTTGATCTAGTTTCCAGACCAGGATCCTTGGAAGAGTCTGAAACAGCCCTGGTGGAGGTTGCCGCGAGTGGGCACGCAGAATTGGCCAGGTGCCTGATGCATGGCCCTCTGCATGCTGCACCAGCTGATTGTGAAGATGGGCAGGCACTTGTGGAAGCAGCAAGGGGCGGTCACATTGAGGTTGTGATGATGTTGCTCCATGCCCCGCAGCACGCTGCCCATGCTAACAGCCAAGATGGAGCAGCACTCTTGGAAGCAGCAGAATCTGGTCACATTGAGGTGGTGAGTATGTTGTTGGGTGTGCCACAGCATGCCGCAAGTGCTGACTGCCGATACGGACAGGCACTTTTGGATGCAGTATATGGCGGCCACATTGAGGTAGTGCGCACATTGCTGCATGCCCCACATCATGCTGCCCATGCTGACTGCAGGCAAGGACAGGCTCTTGTGGAAGCAGCATTCCGAGGAGACATTGAGGTAGTGCGCATGTTGCTGGATGCCTCACTGCATGCTGCTCATGCAGACAGCCAAGATGGACGGGCATTGGTGGGAGCAGCGTGTGGCGGCCACATTGAGATAGTGCGCATGTTGCTGGATGCCCCACAGCACTCGGCCCATGCTGACTGCCTAGATGGAGCAGCAATTCAAGGAGCAGCACAGCATGGTCACATTGGGGTAGTGCGCATATTGATGGATGCCCCTCAGCACGCTGCCCACGCTGACTGCCGAGATGGAGAGGCACTTGTGAAAGCAGCGTGGGGCGGCCACATTGACATAGTGTGCATGTTGCTGGATGCTCCACTGCATCCTGCTCATGCTCATTGTCTTAATGGAGAGGCACTTGTGCGTGCAGCGTGTCGCGGTCACACTGAGGTATTGCGCATGTTGCTGGATGCCCCGCAGCATGCTGCTCTTGCTGACTGCCGAGACAGACAGGCACTTGTGGAAGCAGCCTTTGGGGGTCATGTTGAAGTAGTGCGCATGTTGCTGGATGCTCCACAGCATGCTGCTCATGCTGACCGTCAAGATGGAGAGGGACTTGTTGACGCAGCATTTGGGGGTCACGTTGAGATGGTGCGCATGTTGCTGGATGCGCCACAGCAAGCTGCCCATGCTGACTGCCTAGATGGAGAAGCACTTGTGAAAGCAGCAGAAGCTGGTCACATTGAGGTAGTGCGCATGTTGCTGGCTGCCCCACAACATGCTGCCCAGGCTAACTGCCAAGATGGGAAGGCACTTGTGAAAGCAGCAGAATCTGGTCACATTGAGGTAGTGCGCATGTTGTTGGATGCCCCACAGCATGCTGCCCATGCCAACTGCCTAGATGGACAGGCACTGGTCCTTGCAGCAATGAGCGGCCACGCTGGGGTAGTGCGCATGTTGTTGGATGCCCCGCTGGATCCTGCTCGTGCTAACTGTCGAAATGGAGAAGCACTTGCAAAGGCAGTACAACAAGGCCACACTGAGGTAGTGCGCACGTTGCTGGATGTATAAACCCTGGGGTCGCTCCATCTGCCACCAAGGGTTCACACTGTATTGGCTTGGCTTATTTGGTTGGTCCTTTCTGGCTTCGTCCCGTCCACGGGTAATAAAACTATGGTAGAAATGGGTGGCAAGACACTACTACACCCCACGTCTTCAATCTTCATCGAGCTCGAGCAAATACCGGAAGCATATTTGGCTACCCCTGGACCGTAACACACATACATACCAGGGTTATATTTGGCTACCCCTGGACTGTAACACACATGCATACCAGGGTTGTTCAGAAAGCTGCATCTTGCAAGGCAGACGCTACATGGGGAGGGTCTGTTGCAACTCAGAGGTTCTAGGTGCGACGCAGTCACAGATTTTGAACCCGATTACATCTCAAAAAGCAGATTTTGAAACAGGCTGCGCCTCGGGAAGCAGATTTGGGGGACCCCTTGAACAACCCTGATACATTGATAATGGTTGGAAGACCCCCCGTCCCAGGCTGTGAGGAGAGAGCTTGTCTTGAGTCAACAATGACCTGCGTAAGGCAATGTATTGATATGACTAACATCCACTCCTGAGCGTAGAATGCGATTACATGGGTTGCTACTAGAGTACTGGGCGAGCTTTATGAAAACATTGAGCCCTCTCCCAGCCATCTCCCTTCTTATGTAGGAGTGAGTCGGCCCATCACACTAACACAATCCTTGAGTCTAGGGCTAGCGCAGCAAGACCCATTATTTGGTTTGAGGAAAAAATACCTTTTGAAAAAAGAAAAACATTTTGTAGGAGGTGAGGTAGAGTGGTCTGACCTAGCTACCATAGCTTTTTATCCAGCTACGAGCATCAGCTTGTAGGCAGCTCCCTGATCCAGCCACTGGGCCAAGCCCCAAGATGTCAACATAACAGGAAACCTGGTTGTGTCAGCATCAAGGTGCACTAGGTCATGTCAGGTTTGGTTGACTAGCCAGTCAGGGGAGCTGCCTAAAAGCTGCCGCTGGTAGCTGCAAAGAAAAGCTATAGTATGCTAGAGGCTGAGGTGGATCATGTTAATCTGTTTCAATACCTTAACTGATAATTATGATAGCTTTTACTGCCGAACACGGCGAGTAGCCCAGCTGCCAAGTTGCTGGCTGGAGCCATGTACGTATCCAAGTTAAAGTTAAAGTTATCCATGACTTTGTGAAGAATTGGAGAGATTGGATCAAGTTTATATAATGTTCTGATAATAAAATGCTTTGATTTGGATTTGAAGTGTTGCTATAAGTTACTGCCAAAGAAGCGAATACGACGGTCTGTCAAATTGTTGGCTGGATACTGGACTACTCAAGTTATGGAGACGCGGAATCTGTGTTGCCCCTGTAACACGTTGTCACACTCCCCCCAGTGTCAGGAATTCAAGATTGGTGAGGGGTGGGGTGGGGTAAGGTGGGGATCAAGGCATTTCTTAGCACCACCTTATGGGATTCCACAAGCTGATAGTACCTTGGGCGATTAGGCGAACCACTTAATAGCTAGCAGGCTTGTGATGGTACGGCTCATGCAATCCCCCCCCCCCCCCCTTTTATTGAAAAGATTTTATTGTTTTTCATCCAAAGGAAATGAGGCCCTGACCCGCTCAGAGTCTCAGCTTCCTATATGATCTAGGCGAGGGACATAATTGGGACGGGCCCTATCTCGCCTACATACACTCGCCCTCCCGATAATCTTTAAATAATGACTTGATCAAAGACCATTTGATAATTTCCCTGGGGTATTTATAAAGGTGCTACTAATTGCTAATGTTATTTGGGCATGGACAGCAGGGTTGTCCATGAAGCTGCGTTCTCCCTCACAGACGCAATGACGAAGAACGCGTTGCGTCGCAGGCACAGTTTATATTCTAGGCTACACGTAGCAGCTTCTAGACAGCTCCCTTTCCCTGTCCTTCAGCCAAACCTGAAGGCACTAGTGTGTCTGAATGCTGATGTGACAAGCATTCCAATGCAGCTTCAAGCATTGGGTTTGAACCAGTGGCTGGCAAGTGAAGCTGACGTGAAGCTGCCATGAGTAGTCCAAAAATGAAACAGTGGTCGCAGGACACAACGTGGGGAGGGTCCGTTGACCAGAAGTAAGGGTCCGTTGCGTCGCAGGACGCAGGCTATACAGTTGGTTGAGTCTCAGGCAGCAGAGCCAGGGGTTCTCCTGAAATGCCCTGATGGACGGATTATCTCTCAGTTGTTAAACTGGATTCATCCTCACCATATCTTGTAATTTTGAAATAGTAATAGGAATCGGTATGTAATATGTATGTATTTATGTTACAGTCCTGGGGTAGGCCAAATAGGCTTGCCCGACCGTGATATGAAGGGCTTAAAAAGAAAAAGCATTGATGAACTGAACCCCAAAGAATCGTATTACCGACGGGGGCCCTCGGTTCGTGCTACAGGTACAGGTAAACGATTGTGGCCAGGATATCCACTATCAGCAGTTAGTATGTACCCTAGATAATTGAATACATACATGATCAAATGACCTTGATCAAGCCATTATTTGATCATTTGTCTCCGCAAAATAATTGTGAAGCCTACTAAATTGCTAACTTGCCAACCTCGAACTAACCGTTCCCCACGATTCCACATAGTAATCACAGTACGTGAGAACCAGCTGGCTATTTTTGACAGTATAACATGAGGTCATTAGGACACCAAGTCCTAGGAGCCCGGGGACCAAGAATGCCCAGCCTGGCAGGGTTGAAACGGGGCAAACAAACAGAGCACCGGACAGCGGGGTGACTCTGGAGTGGGGGCTGCCGCACCTCAGCAGGGGGAGGGGAGGGGGGGGGGGGGGGGGGGGGGGGGGGGGAGCCCCCCAAACACTAAGTACCGTAGTACATGTAGAAGGTGCTTTAAATCCCTTTCCGTCATAGGTCCAATGGACACCAAGGACGCGATGGATCCCGCTTTTCATAATCGCTGCACTATGCTACGGATGGAAATCCGGCGAGAAAAGAAAGACCCTGAACAAAATAAAGGCTAAGTGGCGGAAAAACAGCAGTCTGACGGAAAACATCATGGCGAAAAAATGAAACCGAGAGATGACGTGGCACGAAGAAACCGTACTAACCCTGGTACTAACATACCCAGCTAGGGCTTGCAACTCAAGCTTGCACTTTCACCTGTTGCTATCTTGTCATGCACACATCTTGCTTCCTGACGTTGCCTCCTGACGTAGAATCCGTATCTTCTGTCTCCTCCCTCGAACCTCTACTACTATGCGTCATTGCATCCAACGGTCGCATGGAGCTGTCTCGACTGCTGCGCAGCTTCCATCGAGGCCTGTGGCTTCACCCGCGCGCATGCTCGACCGCTCGCGCTCATCACAGGTACATCACCCCACCCTCGGGATATCCGCCCCCCGATCGCAACCTCGTTTCTGCATTCCCCCTTGCTTCGTGAACCGTTCACGTCCCCATTCGTGCAAGAACACCAGCTCCTGACCCTGGCCATGCTAGCAAGCTACTAGCTACTAGGTTGCTGATGTGGCTGGTTTTGTTTGATTTCATTATCTACAAGCAATTAGGCTGCTCACCATCTGTTGGCAGAGCAGGCTTGGCTAGTATAATATACCACTAATATACCATACTCAATAGGACGAAATGTAATCACACAGGTGTAATTTTCAGACATGTCCAGGTGTGAGGTAGCTGTGCCAACAGCCATCCTGGACTTGGTGGTTACTGACACTGGTGGTTACTGACACTGATGCAGCTTTATCTTAGCCACCAAATTCAGGGTTAAGAGCATGGCAGTCCCAACATAGACCCCCATCAATTTTAGAGTTACGGTTAAAAATTTGCCAGCATGAACCATAGCTTTTATTTCTAGCTATGAGCAGCAGCTTCTAAGCAACTCCCTGAGCCAGCCACCTGGCCGAGCTCCATGATGTCAAAAGTGCAGGAATGCTGGTTATGATAGCTTCCAGGTATACTATGTTGCATCAGGTGTGGCTGACCAGCCAGCCAGGGCAACTGCCTAGAAGCTGCTGCTCATAGCTGGGAAACAAACATGGCATGAACCCGCACCCTCCCAGATGTTGGGCATGGACCCATAGCTAAACCATCCTGCTGTATTATTCTTGTATTCCAGCATGGACCCTCACATTCGGAGGTAGTGGTTTGTACTTCAGTGGAAAGTATTTGTATGTATTTCAGTCTTTGCCCACCCGAAGTGCTGACGCCCTTCTCCTCTCACCTTCACACACACGCATGCAGTCAAACTCATATATGCCTGCAGACACATAGATGAATACACACACATACATGCATTCACACACACACACACTAACATACAAATACACATAAATATGCACATACACATACACATACACACACATACGTGCTTGCAGACACATAGATGTATACACATACATACAAATACACATACACATACATTTACACACACATACAAACGCACATGCACGTACACAAATACATACAAACGCACATACACACACCCTCTCACCCACACTCACATATGGTCAGTGGAGTTAGGCGGCTTGTTATTAGCAATGTGTTGCCTGGGCATATGACCGAACATAACGCAATGCACATACACACATGCAAACACACACGCACACACAGGCGCACATTCACCCCCTCACCCTCACCCACACTCACTAACAGTCTGTGGAGTCAAGCGGCTTACGGAAGTGCATTGTTATTAGCAATGTGTTGCCCGCGCATATGACTGAACATAACGCAATGCACATACACATTCACATATACACATGCACACACACACACGCTCACACAGGCGCACATTCACCCCCTCCCCCTAACCCACACTCACCTACCGTCAGTGGAGTCAAACAGTCCGAGGGAGCGTATTGTTATTAGCAATGCGATGCCCAAGAATATGACCGGACATAATGTGGTGCACATTTACATTCACATGCACACACACAAACACACACACACACACACGCAGACGCACATTCTCCAAGCCCCCCCCCCCCCCCCCCCTCACCCACACTCACTTATAGTCAGTGGAGTCAAACGGTCCGAGGCAGCGTATTGTAATTAGCAATGCGATGCCCAAGAATATGACCGAACATAATGTGGTGCACATTTACATTCACATACACACACACACACACATTCACCCCCTCACCCTCACCCACCCTCACTAACAGTCAGTGGAGCCAAGCGGCTTTGGCAGCGCATTGTTGTTAGCAATGTGATGCCCGATGATAGGACTGAACATAACACGGTGCACATACACATCCACATGCACACACACACACACACACACACACACACACACACAGGCTCACACACACACTCCCCCTCACCCACACTCAATTACAGTCAGTGGAGTGAAGCGGCTTTGGGCAGCGCATTGTTATTAGCAATGTGACGCCTGATAATAGGACTGAACATATTGCGGTGAACAAACACACACACTTGCACGTACACATGCACAGGCGCACCTTCACCCACTCCCCCTCACCCACACTAACATACAGTCAGTGGAGTCAAGCAGCTTTAGGCAGCGCATTGTTAAGGGCAGTGTCATGCCCGAGGATAGGACTGAACATAACGCCGTGCAAGCTAGCAAGTTCAGCAAGCCGTCCACCATTAAGGTCTTCTCAAACAAGCTGCCTGAGAGCATTGAGAAGGTAAGTCAGACTTGGTGTTGCATAAATAAGGGTTGGCCCCACCAACCTCACGTCTTGCCATAAGGAGCAACATCCATTTACTTATGTATTTATTTATTTACGTATGTATTTATTTATTTACGTATCTCTATATCTGTATTTATCTCTTTATGTATGAGATATGAGATATTTATTTATTTATTTACTTATTTATTTATTTATTTATTTATTTATTTATTTATTTATATATTTATGTATTTATTTATCAGACTAGGTGTTGCATAAATACGGGCTGGCCCTCATAACCTTACGTCTTGCCATAAGGGGTAACATCCATGAACTTAATTTTTTATGTATGTATGTATTTATTTATGTTTTTATGTATTTATTTATTAATTTAATTGTTTATTATTTACCAGAGCAGGTGTTGCAAGCGAACAGGTTGTCTTCTCGACCTCACACCTCGTCACAAGTCTTAACATACATTCATGTATATATTTATTTATCAGACCAGGAGTTGCGATCAAATGGGCTGGTCCCCTTAACCTCACGCCTCGTCATAAATCATAGCAGCCATTTATTTATGGATTGACTTATTTGTTTATATATGTATTTATTTTATTCATTGTATCATCCTTCCCATCCCACCCCACCACCACTCCTCCCCTTCCTAGAAACTTGCCCGCGTTGTGACCCCCCCCCCCCCCCCCCCCCCCCCCCCCCCACACACACACACACACACACACACACACCTCCCACCACCATCCCACCCCACCCACCCCACCCCTCCAAAGAAACTGGCCAGCATTTTGAACAGCCCGCTTGATCTTCGACCTGAACCCTCCCACCCCACCCCAGAACCCTCCCCACCACCACCACACACACCACTCCTCCCCTCCCCATTAACTTGCCCGCCTTGTGAACAGCCCACCCCCCACCCCCACCATACCCCCACCATCACCACCCCTCCCCTCCCCAGAAACTAGCTCGCATTGTGAGCAGCCTGCCTGATCTTGAACCTGACTACCCCACCCCACCCCCACCCACCCACACTCACACACACACACACACACACACACACACACACACACACTACCAACACCACCAATACCAATACCACTCCTCCCCTCCCCAGAAACTTGCCCGCCTTGTGAACAGCCCACCCACCACCACCACCACACCCCTTCCCTACCTAGTAACTTGCCCGCATTATGAACAGCCTGCCTGATCTTGCACCTGACCCCTCCCTCCCCCCGCCCCCCCCCCCCCCCCCCACACACACACACACTCACCCCACACACACACCCCACACACACCATACTCCTCCACTTCCTAGAAACTTGCCCACGTTGTGAACAGCCCACCCACCACCACCACCACCCCACGACCATCACCACTCCTCCCCTGCCCAGAAATTGGCCTGCATTGTGAACAGCCCGCCTGATCTTGGTCCTGACTCCCGCATCGTGGACGTTGGCAGCGGCACTGGCTGCCTCATCCCGCACATGCAAGCACGCGGAGTGAAGGACATCTTAGCGGTTGACTTGTCCGAAGCCATGCTGAAGGAGTTGTCTGATCGATATGTGACGGTCGGCACGCTGGGCAATGATCTAGGTAGGTCCGGGCAAGGGTCTTGGTGCGTCTTGGCAGTGATCTTGGTAAATATGGGCAAGGGTCTAGGTAGATGGGTTGACCTCAGGCTTTTATCAAAGGTGCTACTGCAACGTGCACCTCTACGTTTTGGGCCTGCTACGTAAGAGGACATCTTGGCTGTTGACTTGTCCGAAACCATGCTGAGCATCTTGGCTGTTGAGGTTTCCGAAACCGTGCTGATGGAGTTGTCGGATCGATACATGACGGTTGGTATACTGGGTCATGATCTAGGTAGGTATGTGCAAGGGTCTAGGTGCGTCTAGACAGTGATCTAGGTAAAGATGGGCAAGGTTCTAGGTACATATGTGCAACGATCTAGGGGGGTCTAGGCAGTGATCGAAGGAGGCTAGGCAACGATCTAGGTAAGTGTGAGCGATGATCTAATTGGCTTCACGCAGTGATCGAGATAGGTCTGGGCAAGGCTCTAGGTGCATCTGGGCAGTGATCTAAGTAAGTGTGGGCAATGATATGCATAGGTCTGGGCAAGGCTCTAGGTGCATCTAGGCAGTGATCTAAGTAAGTGTGGGCAATGATATTCGTAGGTCTGGTCAAAGGTCTAGACACTGATCTAAGGAAGTGTGGGCAATGATATTTATAGGTCTGAGCAAAGGTCTAGGCAGTGATCTAAGTAAGTGTGGGCAATGATATTCATAGGTCTGGGCAAAGGTCTAGGCAGTGATCTAAGTAAGTGTGGGCAATGATATTCATAGGTCTGGGCAAAGGTCTAGGCAGTGATCTAAGTAAGTGTGGGCAACGATATTCAAAGGTCTGGGCAAAGGTCTAGGCAGTGATCTAAGTAAGTGTGGGCAATGATATTCATAGGTCTGGGCAAAGGTCTAGGCAGTGATCTAAGTAAGTGTGGGCAACGATATTCAAAGGTCTGGGCAAAGGTCTAGGCAGTGATCTAAAGGAGTCTAGGCATCTACGTAGGTAAGTGTGGGCAATGATCTAGTTGGCTCTTTGCAGTTATGTATGTAGGTCTTGGCAAGGGTCTAGGTGGGTCTAGGCAGTGATCTAAGTAAGTGTGGACAATGAACTAGATAGATCTTGGCGAAGGTCTAGGCAGTGTTCTAAGGGAGTGTGGGCAATGATATTCATAAGTCTGGGCAAAAGTCTAGGCAGTCATCCAAGGGAGTCTAGGCATCGACCTAGGTAAATGTGGGAAATGATCTAGTTGGCTCTTTGCAGTTATGTTGATAGGTCTTGGCAAGGGTCTAGGTGGATCTAGGCAGTGATCTAAATAAGTGTGGGAGGCGATCTAGGTAAGCGTGGGCAATGATCTAGGTAGGTCTGAGCAAGGATGTGGGTATATGGATTCATCTGATCAGCGTTTCTGATGCCCCATCCTAATCACCTCACCTGCTTCACGAAGAGCTGACATCCATACAGTTACTGGAACTGCCGTCCCTTAAGCCTATTTGGCCTACCCCTGGACTGTAACAACAAATAAACAAATGAACAAATAGCATGTCTTATTACGAGGCATGAGGTCGAGGGGGGCAACCCGTTTGCTTTCACAGGGACAACCACCAATAGGGGAAGGGGGGGGGGGGGAGGGGGTGGGGGGGGGGGGGGGGGGGGGGGGGGCTGTAACAACATGTATACTCCCCATCCCCATCATCCCCACCTTCTCTTCCGCAGGGGTGCGGACATGGTTGGGAGACATAGTCGACGTGCCAATGTACATGGGGCGCGGTTGTGACGCCGTCTTCATGAATGGATGCTTTGGGAACATGCACTCTCCCAGGGATGCTCTCTTGCACTCTGCTCTGCTTACCAAGCCTGGAGGCCACATCGTCGTCAGCCACCCCATGGGAAGGGCCTGGCACCGCAAGCTGCGAGAAGGGGATATGGATATGGTGAGTGAGTGAGGGTGAGGATTAGGGGAGTTCAGGTGCATAAGTCGAAACACGTAGACAACTAAGCCTGGAGGTCACATCGACGTCAGCCACCCCATGGGCAGGGCCTGGCACCACAAGCCGGGATAAGGGGGTATGAACATGGTGAGGGAGGGTGGGTAGGGCATGGCATTGTAAGCTGTGATGAGCTTGTATATTTATTTATGTGTGGTGAGGGAGCGTGGGGCGGTGGTCACGGCATGGCACCGCAAGCTACAAGTAGGGCGTATGGACATGGTGGGGTGGGGTGTGGGGGGGGGTAGGACCTGGCATTGGAAGCTGTGATGTGCTTAAATGGATATGGTGAAGGCGGGTGGGGCGGTGGGTAGGGCATGGCTCCGCAAGCTGTATAACGAGGGTATGGGTATGGTGAGGGAGGGTGGGGTGGTGGTCAGGGCATGGCACCGCAAGTTGTGACAAGGGGATCTGGATGTAGTGAGGGGAGGTGGGTAGTGCCTGGCATGGTAAGCTGTGATGAGCTTATATATGTATTTATATATGTGGCGAGGGATGGTGGGACGGAGGGCAGGGTATGGTACCGCAAGCTGTGAGGAGGGGATATGGATATAGTGAGGGGAGGTGGGTAGTGCCTGGCATGGTAAGCTGTGATGAGCTCATATATGTATGTATATATGTGGCGAGGGATGGTGGGACGGAGGGCAGGGTATGGTACCGCAAGCTGTGAGAAGGGGATATGGATATAGTGAGGGAGGGTGGGTAGGGCCTGGCATGGTAAGCTGTGATGAGCTTATATATATATATTAAAATGTGGTGAGGGAGGGTGGGGTGGTGGGCAGGGCATGGCACCGCAAGCTGCAAGAAGGGCATATGGATATAGTGAGGGGGGGTGGGTAGGACCTGGCATTGGAAGCTGTGATGAGCTTAAATGGATATGCTGAGGGCGGGTGGGGTGGTGGGTAGGGCATGGCTCCGCAAGCTGTGAAAAGGGGATATGGATATGGTGAGGGAGGGAGGGGCGGTGGACAGGGCATGGTACCGCAATCTGTGAGATGGGGTATGGATATGGTGAGGGAGGGTGGGGCGGTGGGCAGGGCATGGTACCGCAAGCTGTGAGAAGGGGATATAAGTATGGTGAGAGAGCCTGGGCAAGGCCTGGCATTGTAAGCTGTGAGTTGATGTGGATATGCAAATGAGTCAATGCATAATATACTTAATGCATAATAGTTTGAATTATAATTTGAAGTTAAGTACATCCAAATGCCGGTGCCTCATGTGCTACCTGACGTATACACACATGTGAACATATAAACATATAAACATACTGTATATAACATATAAACATACCGTATATAACATATAAACATACCCTATCTAAATATAAACATACCGTATATAACATATAAACATACCGTATATAACATATAAACATACCGTATATAACATATAAACATACCGTATCTAAATATAAACATACCGTGTATAACATATAAACATACCGTATATAACATATAAACATACCGTATATAACATATAAACATACCGTATATAACATATAAACATACCGTATATAACATATAAACATACCGTATATAACATATAAACATACCGTATATAACATATAAACATACCGTATATAACATATAAACATACCATTTTTAACATATAAACATATAAACACACAGAACATATAAACATACCGTATATAACATATATAACATATAAACATACCGTATATAACATATAAACATACCGTATATAACATATAAACATACCGTATATAACATATAAACATACCGTATATAAATATAAACATACCATGTATAACATATAAACATACCATATTTAACATGTAAACATATAAACACATAGAACATATAAACATACCGTATATAACGTATAAAACATATAAACATACCGTATATAACATATAAACATACCGTATAAAACATATAAACATACCGTATATAACATATAAACATACCGTGTATAACATATAAACATACCATTTTTAACATATAAACATATAAACACATAGAACATATAAACAAACCGTATATAACATATATAACATATAAACATACCGTATATAACATATATAACATATAAACATACCGTATATAACATATATAACATATAAACATACCGTATATAACATATAAACATACCGTATATGACATATAAACATACCGTATATAACATATAAACATACCGTATATGACATATAAACATACCGTATATAAATATAAACATACCATGTATAACATATAAACATACCATATTTAACATGTAAACATATAAACACATAGAACATATAAACATACCGTATATAACGTATAAAACATATAAACATACCGAATCGAACATATAAACATATAGAACGTATAAACACATGTGTTCCATGCTCCTTGTGCAGGTGCCTCTCCTATAATAGTAGTGCTCCTATAGTATAGTTTATGCAAAATAGTTTGAATTTGAATTTAAAAATTGCACCCAGATGCAGGTGCCTCGTGAGCTTCCTGACCTGTATAACATATAAACATATAAACACAAAAACACATATAACAAATCAGAGATTTGTTTTCCGCTATGCATAGCGATCGCTATTTTTGACCCCGTTTTCCCCCAATTATCTTTTTTATTGTTGCCCTAAATGGCCCAAAATAATATAATAAAAGCTTTACACACGCAGTCCGGAGAACCAAAAAGCTAGAAAAAAACCACTTTCAAAAATTTGATAAGAAATCCCTGGAACATATAGAACATATACACACATGTGTTCCATGCTATTGTGCAGGTTCCTATAGTGTACTTAATGCAAAATAATTTGGATTCTAATTTAAAAATTGCACCCGAATGCAAGTGGCTCATGAGCTTCCTGACCTGTATAACATATAAGCATATAACACACATAGAACATATAGAACATGTTTACACATGTGTTCCGTGCACCTTGTGCAGGTGCCTCATGAGCTCCCTGACCGGGCAGCTCTGGAAGCTATGTTGGTAGGGCTTCCACTTCGGATAACTGAGTTTGTTGATAAGGATGATCACTACTGTGCCACTTTGCAGGTGAGACACTCGTTAGGGTGTAATCGTGTAATTAAATGATCAATACTGTGCCATCTTGCAGGTGAGGCACTAGTTAGGGTGTAATCGTATAATTAAATGATCAGTACTGTGCCACCTTGCAGGTGAGACACTAGTTAGGGTGTAATTGTATTATTAAATGATCAATACTGTGCCACAATGGTGAAACTCTAGTTAGGGTGTAATCGTAGAATTAAATTATCATATGATAAGTTTTTGTGCGGCTCACTGTCCTCTAGCTTGGGCAAGTGGTACTACATTAAGAGTGACGGCTGTATGGACTTCGGCTTTGTCAGGTAAGCACCAAGTGGGACGACAAAAAAAAATTGTACAATTAAAGTATCACTGTAGCACGAACTCAGGGCCCCCATTGGTAAAACGATTGTTTGAAGTTCATCAATATGTTTTCTTGTTAGCCTCTCATGTAACGGTTGGGCAAGTCCCTACAGCCTATTGGGCCTACCCCTGTACTGTAACATACATTTACGTATCTATATATATATAAATAAACGCCGGCGGTGGAGTCTCTGTCACTGTTGTTCTCTCCGAACCAACGAGGGCCTGCCTGAAGCGTGAACAATTTGAATTAACAGCCCTGTGCCTGACGCTTCTAACTCTTCAATTTGCATGTGCACTTCTTTGCCCTGGCCAATCTGCTCTGCGCGCCTTTCCCACCCTTCATATATCCCAATTCGCTATCATGATCTGCTATTCAAATTCGCTATCATGATCTCTGCTTTTCAAATTCGCTATCATGATCTCTGCTTTTCAAATTCGCTATCGTGATCTCTGCTTTTCAAATTCGCTATCATGATCTGCTTTTCAAATTCGCTATCATGATCTGCTTTTCAAATGAGAATTCTTGAACGAAATATCAAGTAGTTTCCTATGGTGGACTCTCAGGCCTCCGAAAACTCCAGCGTACATGGCACTCAAGATATTTGTCTGCAGCCCAGCGAGCCCCGTACAACAGCTTTTGGCTTGGAGGGAACGATCCTGTTGACTATTTAGCTGCATCGAGCACTTATACGTAATCAAAGGCGGAGTTTTCTGGTCAAGGTAGAAGCGTATAAAAAGTCGCTCCAATAGCCAACACTCTCCGCCAATTTTATGCGTCGCTTGTAACTTCTAGGACTCGTTAGGCTACTTATGCAAGCTTCCTGCAAGCTTCCATTGCCAACCACTGGGTCAAACCTAATGCTTGATGCTGCATTGGAATGCTTGTCATATCAGCTTTCAGACGCATTACCTAGCTTCAGATTAGGCCCAAGGACGTAGAGAGGGAGCTGCCTAGAAGCTGCTACATGTTGCCAAACAAGGACTATGCATCGTCGCATGCGACGCTAAAAAATGGCGGAGAGTGTTAACGACAGAGCGACAGGTGGCAACGGAAGCGAGTTAGTTACGAGACCGTTGGCTGAGGTGTCAGGCTTCGTCTCATTCAAACCGACGGTCAGTTGGTCGAACACACAGACAGATAAATGGTTAGCCCTGGGGGCTCCCGCCCCCTTGAAGAGGGGGCTCCGCCAAATAGGACACAGTGCCTGCTTTACATCAGCTTTCAGACACCCTACCTAGCTACAGGTTAGGCCTAAGGATGCGGAGAGGGAGCTGACTGGAAGCTGCTACTTGTAGCCTAAAAAGGAAACAGCGACTGCTTCACAAGCAATGTACTAGGCAGATAAGTGTGTGTGTGTGTGTGTGCGTGATTGCTCACTTTACAAGCAACACACTAGGCAAAGAAGCAAAGAAGCAGAAAAGCGAAGCAATTTACACATGTAGCTGTGCTGCATTTAGTCATTAGTTATATTTCGTATGCTGCATTCCCCCATAGTATGCATGTATGTATGTCTGTACGTACTAGCACGATAGCCTGTGTGGCTGTTGCTACCCACCCACCCACCCACCCACCCACCCACTCTGGTCTGGATTACAGACCGGGGTAACGCCTTTGTATGTACCCCCCCCCCCCCTCCCCCCCCCCCCCCCCCCCCTCCCTTACTGACATACAAAGTCAAGATTTTCCCCCTTGGCAAAAATATGTAACGCATGCCCCCTTCCCCTCCCAACTCTCTCTATATACCCCCCCCCCCAAACACACACCACCACCACCACCACCACCAGGACCTACATGATCCCCTATGTTCCCCTAAATCTCCCTGCCCTTATCCCCCACCCCTTAGCACATTGTCTTTCTCCCCCCTATCACCCCACACACCACCTATCCATCTCCACCCTCGCTCGACACTCCCTTCCCTCCCCCCCCGAGCCCACGGACACTTCTCCCTGCCCCTCACCCCACCCCATCCTGACACACTCTCTCTCTCCTTCCTTCACAAAGCCATCCCCACACAGGGTGGGCTATCCTCGACCCTCCCCCCTACCTTCCCTGCCCCCAACTACAGACACACGCACTCCCCTTCTCTCTTCCTCATCCCCTTTACTCCAGCTGTGGGCTTCGATAGGGAAGAAAGACAAAGGGGATAAGTGCAGGCTGCAGATTCAACCTACCAACGACTGGGGAATGCTTGCTCAGATTCCGAACTTTTGAAAGCCGATTAATGGGGGTGCCCACTGCTAACATCGAGCCCTATCCTCTGACCCACACAGGTCCCCCCCGCCTATGCCTTCCCCTCTGGAGCACACCCTCTACTTTGGGGAGGACCCGTAGTCAGAATCTTTGGCAGGGGAAGCCAATTGACTGGAGTGCCCACTGCTAACATCGAGCCCTTCCCTATGAACCACACAGGTCCCCCCCGCCTATGCCTTCCCCTCTGGAGCACACCCTGTACTTTTGGAATGACCTGTAGTCCGAGGCTTTGGCAGGGGAAGCTGATTGATGGGAGTGCCCACTGCTAACATCGAGCCCTTCCTTCTGACCCGCACAGGTCCCCCCCGCCTATGCCTTCCTCTCTGGAGCGCCCCCTCTACTTTTGGAAGGACCTGTAGTCCGAGGCCCTTTGAATGCCGATTGAGTGATTGAGTGCCCACTGCTAACATCCAGCCCTTCCCTCTGACCCACACAGGTCCCCCCCGGCTATGCCTTCCCCTCTGGAGCACCCCCTCTACTTTGGGAAGGACCTGTAGTCGAAGCTTTGGCAGGGGAAGCTGATTGATTGGAGTGCCCACTGCTAACATCTAACCCTTCACTCTGATCCACGCAGGTCCCCCCCGCCTATGCCTTCCCCTCTGGAGCACCCCCTCTACTTTTGGAAGGACCTGTAGTTCGAGGATTTGGCAGGGGAAGCCGATTGTTGGCAGTGCCCACTGCTAATATCGACCCTTTTGGTCTTGGAGATGTGCTCAAGAGCCTACCTCTGGGGGTATACTTTGGGTGAGTAAGAAAATTGAAAATTGTTACGCCGGTGTTGCTTTCGCAGACCGCTATTGCGCCCGCGCTCAGACTACCTCGCGACAGCACGGAGGGCCCTTGTCAGCCTCTTTCGAGGCGGCAGGTCGAAAATCGCTTACCTAGCAAAAGGTTTGAATCTGCCTCTGGGAGTTTACTTTGGGCAGGTTGTTTGATCGAGTGACTGCGGTAAGTTAGCTATCGTTTGGTTTTATTTTGTCCCAGCTGCCTTACAGTATATATTTTATTTTATTTACATATTATATTTTATTTTATTTATATATTATCTCCTTAGGTGCCTAAGTCAGACCCTGAGTGATACAGATGGATTGAGCCTATGCCCTTAAATCAAAACATAACAGTTGTTTGCCAATAAGTTGCCCAACCACATCAGTTCAACATATAAATACTCGAATTTGTTTTTTCTCAAATGGTGGGAACCAGGTCATGTGAAACATGCTAAGTTGTTACTATGGGGTTCCCTAAGTCGATACGGGTTTTACGCATGAAGTGATACGGAGCCTATCGCAACCGAAACAAGCCATTTTAAAAGAACACTGGGTACAAATGTTGTGTAACGTCTTTCCCTGCCAGTAGTTATTGCAGAAGGTCTTGGAAGGCAGTACACAGGCA
>JACBWV010000858.1:4077146-4147146 GCA_013435795.1 Chlamydomonas sp. ICE-L | reverse complement strand
TGTATTGGCTCGCGCCTCGTAATAAGGCAGACTATTTATGTATTTATTTATAAAACTGTATTGGCCTATGTAGAGGGCTTCGGGGCAATCATGTGGGAGAGGCCCATGAAGAAGAGGCACCTGTTTGTGAAGCCCTATTTTGGGGGGCTGGGGTCCCAAGACGGGATTGATAACATCAATGACATGACTCACCCACTACGTATCATAATCTGGCTCCACTAAGGGCTTAGCAACAGCCTATTTGGTTACACCTGGACCATGCAATAATGTGCCTTATACATCGGCCAGATTACATTCTGAAAATTGAAAAATAGTACGAGCTGCCACAGAACGTGAGATTGAAGGAACCTTCCCGTTTTAATGTGCCGTGCATAATGGAGAATGGCTACTATGTTGAGATAATTTGGTTTCGCAGACCGCACCTACGCCAAAGCTTGGACTACTACACCACAGCACGGAGGAAAGGTCTCTACCTTTTTCAAGCCGGCAGGCCTGCAATTTGTGAACTTGGCCTGGGCTCGAACCGAGATTACATTTTGAATTAAATGACTTCAGTCATTTATGCCTTCTAAATTTTTGAGTTTTGGTCGTGGTTATTTGGCCATGGAACGCTATAAGGGCATTAGGTACCCTAAATATCGGGTCATATTTACTTGTCTTGTCTTTTGTCTTTTATCAGTATACTGGACACCACGATGGGGTTCGCGACTCTGTGATTAAACAAAAAGAAAAAGCATCCTCTAAGCAAAAAATAGCATTACATCAGGTGTGTGTCGAAAATATACAAACCAAACTCTCAACCACCGTTTTGGTGGCGTAGGTATTGAAACCCCTATAGCAGTACCCAGATCTCAACCAGTAACAGTGGCGGAGGTAAGAAGCTTACAAACAAGAAGTCATAAAACAAGGGGAATAAATTACGGTGCCACTAAGCAGTCCAGGGCTTCCCGTCTTGCTCTTCTACAAGTAGGGAGATAGTCGGCTAGTTTGCTCCAAAAAGTCTTAGTGCCATTTCCTTAAAGGTTCTGATTGAGGAATCGCAGAATTCCACGTTCCATACGGTTAAGTCGGTATCCCCATGGAGATGCCTATATATCTGGAAACAGCTTCGGGTAGCGGAGGCGAGTACCGGTAGATGTTTGATGCTTGTATGATCAGATACGACACTAGTGAAGGAAGTCTTCAAGGGAATATGAATCAGTCCAACTCCACTCAGAAGTATTGCAGTAATTGTACCTAGCCCTTCTTGTCGCGGTAGGCCAAGTCTCTTTAGCCTATTTGGCCCACCCCTGGATTGTAGCAGACAATTTACAAGCAGTTATCGTAACTTGAAAATGGCTCCGCGGTCTTATCTTCAGTTGAATTGGGATAGCACTAACCAATTCAGATATGACTCAGGGCCCGCAAGCTTTTTCGAAGGCCTGAGTTAGGGGGTTGCTAGTGATGAGGCCCATGTAGTGGTTGTAGGAATGCGGCCCGGGGGGGGCTGATCTCCCCCACATGGTTATCCTAGATATGACTCAGGGCCCGCAAGCTTTTTCAAAGGCCTGAGTTAGGGGTGATGAGGCCCTTGTAGTGGTTGTAGGAATGCGGCCTGGGGGGGGCCTGATCTCCCCCACATGGTTATCCTTGGTAGACAGGTTGGTTCTTGTCCAATTGAGTTAGTTGATTAGCTGCATTCCACACAGTACTTCTGTGCTTTGTGCCATTCCCTGTAGAGGTACGGAGAAGGGATGAGAGGCAACATGCACGGCTGTCCTGCCTTGGCATGCGCCAAGATGCGTGTTGGCCCAGGCTGAGTCTTGTTACCATCATACTTGAGCATGCAGACTTGCTGTCTGTGTTCTGGTCATTCTCTAGATATGAGTTAGCCGTGAGGGTCGTAGATGGCCGTAGCTTGCATGTTAGACGGTTATGTCGAAGACTGTGGACCGGCAGAACACGGCACGCCCCTTTTTTATTCTTTGACCCCTGCCTTCCCTCAAGTCCAAATGACATCCATTGATTTTCAAGTCACATGACCAGACCAATCGACCATTGACCACACATCTCAGGTTGCTGATTGTTCCCTGCCTATCTGACCTTTAGGGTGGGTGCTTTTAAATTTGTGGATTTGTTGTTTCTTCCTGACTCGTCAATGGTAATACAGTCAGCTTTTCAAATCCTTCATAGCCTTAGCTTTTCTTATCAGCTACGAGCAACAGCTTCAAGGCAGCTCCTCTGACTGGCTGTTCAGCCAAGCCTAAACCAAACTATTACACCTTGAAGCTGCCACCAGCTGCTGTCCAGACAGGCTGTCATTTTGGGGTGTGGCTTAGGGGCTAGCTCAAGGAGCTGCCAAGAAGCTACTACACGTAGCCGAAAATAAATCTCTGTTCATAGCAAAAACCCAATCTGGGCATGGCAAATCACTAATCAGACATTTGTGTTGATTAATGTGTCTAAGATCTCATTATGGTTTGTCTAAGATCTCATTATGCTATATTACTTGAGCATTATCTTTGGCTAAGATCTCATTATGCCACATATTACTAGGTCATTATATTTGGCTAAGATCTCATCATGCCATATTACTAGGTTATTATGCTATTTTACTAGGGAAAGGCAATATGATATAATGTTATCATATATGGTACAGATTTGCTTCCCATGAGGCCAACTCCCGATTTGTACAAGCTATGACTAACCTGTTTAATCTCATCTGGAAGACTTCTTACCCTAGCCAATGGGCTGCAGCTGCCTTGGTACCCGTACCCAAATCCAAAGGCAGTGTGTATGACAAGGACAACTATCGAGGTCTTGCGGTGAGCAACTCCATAGGAAAGATCTTCTCCCTTTGCATGCTACGTAGACTAGATGATTGGTCAGAAGAATTCAACCTCAGAGCCGCTGGCCAATATGGATTTAGAAGTGGTAGGGGTACTGCAGATGCATCATTCATTCTTAACCATATTGTAGATAAATATAGAGAAAAGAAAAAACCACTCTTTGTGGCTTTTGTTGATTTCAAGAAGGCTTATGATTGGGTCAACAGAGACTTGCTATGGGATTGCTTAGCAAGGCTAGGAGTCAAGGACCCCTATCTCAGTATTCTGAAGTCCATGTATAATCATGTTGTTTTCCAAGTTCGCCTACATGGGGACATTGGATCCTCCTTTCCATCCCTTGTAGGAGTTAAACAAGGAGACCCCCTATCCCCACTCCTATTCGGTCTGTTCATTGATAGAATTGAATCGTTCCTCCAATCCAAGCTCCCAAATGTAGGGGCTGAGCTTAGGGGAAAGATTCTGCAACTGTTACTTTATGCTGATGACCTAGCTATAATGGCAGAATCCCCGGCAGATATGCAAGCGATGCTTGACTGCCTGAGAGATTTCTGCGAGGCTACTAAGATGGCTGTGAATATAAAGAAAACTGAGATTGTCGTTTTCAACAAACAATTCTGTGATGAGGCCCGCATGGATCCTGATTACAAATTTGTCTATGATGGAGCACAACTTTCTACAAAGTTATCTTTTATCTACTTGGGATCCCTCTTTGTGGATGGTGACTCAAGCAATCGTGCAAAAGCTGCTTTTTCTAGGATGCTCACTAAGGCCCAAAAGGCACACCACATGCTTCGTAGGCGATGCCATACTATGGAGATATACAATATTGATATTCTCACCCACCTGTTTGATTCTCTTGTACAACCTATCCTGAATTTTGGCTGTGAGGTGTGGGCTCCTTCTATTCTGAACAACACACTTATCTCAAATGACCATGCTTGTGAGAAATGGCATAGAGGTATACTTAAACAAATGTTGGGTGTTTGCCAATCTACTACATCTAATATTATCATGGAAGAGCTGGGTAGAACCCCGTTGTGTTTTGCTTGGCTTAAACAAGCTTTGCGCTTCTGGAACAAGACCATAGATAAAGAACCTGAGGATCTCATTAGAATGGCTCTTGAGGAATCTTTTGACTCCAACACTGGCTGGGTTCATGACTTGCGTTGTGCTCTCCACAAGCTAGGATCCAGTAAAAACATCAACATTTTGGAGGCTGTCGATGTCGAAGGTATTATGTCTGAAGTTTTTGAGTCATGGAGGTTTAAGTACCCAAGTGACACCAATGCAGTTAGAGACATCCCTGATGAGAGAAGGGTTGGCTTTAAACGCCTCCGATACCAAAAATGGTTCGCAGCCAACAGCAATGATGAGAATGGCTTGATTCCCTTTACATCCGCCTTACATAAGCAGGATCAGATTCGTTCTATAGCACAGTTTAGAATGGGTTCCCATTGGCTGAACACAGAAAGAATGAGGGTGGTGGATAGAGCACACATCCCTCGCTCAATGAGACACTGTCAAATGTGTGGGTTCCAAAAAACTGAGGATGAAATGCATATGTTTGAGTGCCCTTTTTATAATGATATTCGCCTCCGCTACCAGAATCTGTTTACAGATATTTATAGGCATGTCCATGAGGATACCGACTTAACCGTATGGAATGTGGAATTCTGCGATTCCACATTCAGAACCTTTATGAATGGAAATGGCACTAAGTCTTTTTGGAGCAACCTAGCCGACTATCTTTCTACTTGTAGAAGAGCAAGACAGGAAGCCCTGGACTGCTTAGTGGCACCGTAATTTATTATCCCTTTTTTCTTCTTCTTGAGACTTCTCATTTGTTAGCTTCTTACCTCCGCCACTGTAAGTGGTTGAGATCTGGGTCCTGCTCTAAGGGGTTTAATACCTACGCCACCAAAACGGTGGTTGGGAGTTTGGTTTGTTTGTCCTCGACACACCCCTGATGTAATGGGGTTTTTTGCTTTGTGGGTGCTTTTTCTTTTTGTTTAAAGCACAGAGTCTCATACACCCTCGCGGTGTCAAGTAGACTTTAACATGTAATGTAATGTAATGTAATGTAATGTAATATGATGCCGGCAGTCGGACTAGGCTAAAGTTACCATTTACATACATTATCATATGAGGCAATTTGTATGACATTATACTTCCCTTTGGTCAACATCATGTAATGTGCCGGTCCCTATATATTACTAGGTCGTACTTTCTTTCCTCCTCTCGTCAGGGCCATGCTAGGAAATCGTATTATACTGGTATGGCACTATATGCAGGCTGCTCATTTCCATCGACGTTAAGAAATCGTGTGATCCCACATCCTGTCAGGCCGTCTTACAAAGGCGACTGCCAATTTTTGGACTGACTGACTGTGTCTCTCTCATCACCCATTCCCTTGGTGTTTGACTTGCACTTGGTTACATAGCTTCAGCCAGCAATTTGGCTGCTCGCCGTCATCGGCAGTAAAGAAAAAGACCGTGTGGGGGGGGGGGGGGGGGGGGGGGGGGGGGGGGGCAAAAAAGAAGAAGGTCTCACAATCCAAATGTAAAGAGCTCGTCGAGGGGATCAGGAATTTGGTAGAATTTCTCAATTTGGCCGGGTAGAAAATAAGTGGGCCTCCAAAGTTTGGGGGTGGGTGGATGTCTTGAGTAAAAACTGAAAATATAAGGAAAGAGGTACATTTCAACAGGGGGGGGGGGGGGGGGGGGGGGGGGGGGGGGGATAGGGGTTTAGGAAGTTGCTCGTGTACCGCACGCTCTACTAGGGGCCTAAAGAGGTCGTAAGCCCCGTAACCACTGTGACTGTACTGTGACTTAGCTATACCCCTACTTGAACTTGAACTTGGTGACAGGTTCAGGCACCTACTTGGCTGCTCGCCGTCTTCGGCAGTTTTTTTACCAGGAAAATGTAAATGCGAACAAAACACTTTAAGAAACTTATGGAGGGAAGAGTGAGAAAAAGGCTGTCGAAGTTGAGGTCGGCCAGAGGAGTGAAAAGTCGCCCAGGTGCAAGCCGCACGCCCCGCAACGAATTGAAGGAGGTTGCGAAGCTCAAGAAGCTGCGCCAAAGATGCGGAAGCCGAAAAAGATCGGATTTGAGAAAGTTGGAGGCGCTGAAAGGTGCTGAAAGAAGGTTAGGTAGTGCTCACCTGCTTCGCCCCAGCTTGCGCTGATAGCTTCTACATGTCCTTCGGCTACATTTTCATCTCGAATTGAGGGTTGACTTGCGACAACCGAGAAATAAGCCATTCGGCAAAATATGAAGCTAAGAAGCCGTCCAGGTCTGACCCCCGGTCTGACCCCTCCACCATCAAAACCACGAAACCACAGCGGCGAGTTCGGGACTACGGGACTACTACTAGTAGGCACGAGTAGGCACAAAACAAAGTAGGCGCCATGTAGGCCCACCAGTGCGCCTACTCTTTTGTAGGAGTTGCAACACCAGTCGAGCTGAATCCTGGGTGACACTGGTTTGTGTCGGGATACCCACTTCTTAGGGTGGAATTCCTTTTACAACTTAAAAACAAAACTTGAACTTGAAGTTGGTTAGATAGTTCCAGCCTTGAAGGTTGTTCACCGTATTCGTCTGTAACATAATAAATTACGATTACAAAAGTATGAATTGGTCACATACCAGAAGGTGACCAGTTGATTCATTGATTGTAAACAACTTTTATGTACGATCTGCAACCAAATGAGCGAAGGCAGTTTAAAAGACAAGCCCAGGTCCAGTTGTCAAGATCGGTTTATCTGGTTTATCTCGTTTTGTCTGGTTTATCTGGTTAATCCTGGCCCTAACTGGCCCCTGGCCCTGTCGTAAACTCTGGTTTCGGTCCGTCACACTCGATTCCGGTGCCACTGTCCCTCCGATATGCATAAGTGCCCGCGACTTCTTTCTGTCCTCTACTTACCGATATCAAATCGATACCACTCCCGAGACTCGTCAGATAATACACGTTACCAATCTTGCGTAGAGGTAGTCTGAAGAGCCAACTCAAGCTTCTGCTTTTTGATCCGCCCCCTTGCGGCAAGCCAAGCCAAGCCAGGCCAGTCCACACTTCAAGTCGTCTGCCCCTCACCCCCCCCCCCCCCCCCCCCCCCCCCCCCCCCCCCCCCCCCCCTCCTTCCTTAATTCATCCTTGAACCCGTTCATCGATTCGGGAGTCGCCATGGAAGTTTTGGACGTCGAGCGCATCCTGAGCGGCCTGGGGGATCAAAAACACATCGAGCGAGAGCGAGTGACTCGTCAGCTGGAGGAAACATTGAAGTCCATTCAGTCAGGTGGGGACTTGCATGCATGTGTGGGTGCTTGAATATCACATTTTACAGGTGATTGCTGAATTCCTGAGGGTAGTGGCTTGTCTGTGAGTGTGTGTGTGCAGCCCAGATCACGAAACCTTGAAGTCCATTCCTTCAGGTGAGGAGCCGTATCCATGTGTATGAATGTGATCTGGACCACACTCTCGCACACACGCACACACTCTGCCCCCCCCCCCCCCCCCCCCCCCCCCCCCTGACACACAAACCACCACCACCACCACCACCCTCACCCTCACCCTCACACACACACACTCTCGCGCAAACATGACCCCCCCCCCCCCCCCCCCCCCCCCCCCCCCCCCCCTCCCCCCCCCCCCCCCCCCCCCCAGCAACCACCTTGAAAATGTGCGAGAGTTTGGTTCAGATCAGACACATCTGGAGTCCATGCGTTCAGTTGGGGAGTTGCATGCATGTGTGGGTTGCATCCATCCTTCACTCTCACACATTGTCAAGGTGGTTGCTGGACGTGGTGGCTTGTTTATGTTTGTTTGTGAGTATGTTTGTATGTGTATGTATATGTGTATGTGTGTGAATTCCAGATCAGATAACTCTCCAATCCATGTGGTTGCTGGGCGTGGTTGCTTTTTTATGTTGGTGTGTGTTTGTATGTTTGTATGTGTGTGTGTGTGTGTGTGTGTGTGTGTGTGTGTGTGTGTGTGTATTCCAAAGAAGACAAGTCTGGAGTCCACGCTGACAGGAGGGTAGTGCATGCATGTGTGGGTTGCATCCATCCTTCACTCTCATACATTGTCAAGGTGGTTGCTGGGCGTGGTGGATTTTTATGTTTGTTTACGTTTGTTTATGTTTGTTTGTTTGTGCCTGTTTCGTTTGTGTGTGAGGTCCAGATTAGATAACTCTCGAGTCCATGCGGTCAGGTGGGGAGTTGCATGCATGTGTGGGTTGCATCCATCCTTCACTCTCACACATTGACAACGTGGTTGCTGGGGTGGGGGGGGGCTTGTTTATGTTTGTGTCTGTGTGTGTGTTTTTGTTTGTGGTCAAGAGTCCATGCGGTTTGGTGTGGAGTTGCACGCATGTGTGGGTGCTTGACTTTCACTCATTGCTAAGGTGGTTGCTGAGGGTGGTGGCTTGTTTATGTGTGTGTGTGTGGGGGTGTTTATGTGTGAGTGGGTGTGTGTGTGTGTGTGTGTGTGTGTGGTCAAAATGATGTAACTCTCGAGTCCATGCGGTCAGGTGGGGTTGCTTCCGTTGTGCATGCATGTGTGGGTGCTTGACTTTCACACATTGCCAAGGTGGTTGCTTGTCTGCTTGTGTTAGTGTGCGTTTGGATGGATTGATGGTCCCATGGACGGAAGGATGGATGGATGGATGGATGGATGGACGAACGGACCGTATTGGACGGATGGATGGACATGCGGGCGGACTGACGGACGGACAGACAGACGGACAGACATGCACAACCACACCCACACCCCCACACAGAAAGTCATGCACACTTGCACGCACTCTAACACTTCACTGCATGCAGCCAAAGTAGTTCCCATGGTTGCCGCAAACGGGTAAATGCCTGAGGATGTATAGAAGCATACAACAAGTCTTAAACCCTAAACCTTAAACCGCAACGGGTAAATGCCTGAGGGTGTATAGAAGCTTATATCAAGTCTTAAACCCTAAACCCTAAAACCCAAACGGGTAAATGCCTGAGGGTGTATTAAAGCATATATCAAGTCTTAAACCCTAAACCCTAAAACCCAAACGGGTAAATGCCTGAGGGTGTATTAAAGCATATATCATGTCTTAAACCCTACACCCTAAAACCCAAACGGGTAAATGCCTGAGGGTGTAATAAAGCATATATCAAGTCTTAAACCCTAAACCCTAAAACCCAAACGGGTAAATGCCTGAGGGTGTATTAAAGCATATATCATGTCTTAAACCCTAAACCCTAAAACCCAAACGGGTAAATGCCTGAGGGTAAATAGAAGCATACAACATGTCTTCAACCCTAAACCCTAATCGCTAAACCCTAAACCCTAAACCCTGGTTTTCCATGCAGGCAAAATAGATCCTAAGGACCACTCTGAGTTTGTCCCGTCACTTGAAGCTGGATTCCGTGAGCTCATCAAGAGTGAAGACACGTGGGAGATGCGTGCAGGGGGGCTTGTGGGCTGTAAGGTACGATTTAATTGTTATTGTAGTCAGGTTGTAGTATTTAATCATCACAGGGGGAAATCAAGAGTGAAGACACGTGGGAGATGCGTGCAGGAGGGCTCGTGGGCTGTAAGGTGTGATTTAATTGTTATTGTAGCTGATTGTACAATTAAATTATCACCTTGGTGTTTTGGTGGTTCCGTGTTACAGGAGGGCTTGTGGGCTGTAAGGTGCGATTTAATTGTTATTGTAGAATTAAATTATCACCGTAGCCCCTGGACTGTAACATGACATACAACACATGGGGTGGAATCACTCGCGCCAACCATGTTGCCGGGCAGAGTGCCGAGATGCTTGCAGGAGGACTTGTGGGCTGTAAGGTGTGATTTAATTATAATTGTGGGGTTTGCAAAATTGCTTCAATCGCGCAGTTGGGCTCCAAAACGTTGCGCTCTTGCACGCAATAGCGCGCGTCATGTAGTTCCCTGGTACCGAGTGCCCATTGCAGACGGTTGATTGGGGCAGACTCACTTGCGACAACCATGCTGCCCACTCGGGACTAGCATTATTATACAAGCGTGGGAGTGGTGAAATGGCAAAGGTGCAGGGAGGCTTGTGGGCTGCAAGGTGCGATTTAATTGCAATTGTAGAATTAAATTATCACTGTAGCACGAACCCAGGGCCCCCGTCGGTAAAACGATTGTTTGGGGTTCAGTTCAGGGGATGGGAGGAAAACAGATTTTGGACCGCATGTTCAAATCGGTGTCCAATTTAGATGGGTGTTGGAATTGTGGAAGTTTCAAACAAAAGGAGGGGGGAAATAAGAGTGAAGACACATGGGAGATGCGTTCAGGGGGGCGTTGGCTGTCCAGTGCGATTTAATTGTATTGTAGAACACTCTCAACCCCCTGGGTGTGGGTGTGGGTGGGTGGGTGGGTGGGTGTGGATGTGGGTGTGGGTGGGTGGGTGGGTGGGTGGGTGGATGTGGGTGGGGGTGTGGGTGGGTGTGTGTGTGGGGGGGGGTGGATGTGTGTGTGTGTGTGTGTGTCACCTCTTTAAGTGAATTCAAATCAGAGTTGAGGGCAGAGTCCACAAGACAAATTCATCACCGTAGCACGAACTCAGGTTCCCCTTCGGTAAAACAATTGCTTGGGGTTCAGTTCATCAATGCCTCTTCTTTCTAGCCCTTCCTGCCACAGTTGGGCAAGTCCCTTTGGCCTAGTTTGCCTAATCCTGGACTGTAATATAACATACAACAAATGGGGCGGAATCACTCGCGACAACCATGTTGTCAAGCAGAGTGCTGAGCAGGGTGCCGAGCTGAGTGCCGAGCAGGGTGACGAGCAGGGCACTACATTTGGTCATTTTGGGTTGCTTCAAACGCAATTGCCTCCTTCTGGGCTGTGGTTTTGACTCAACTGAAGATGAAAGTCTGTGCACTGCACCCAGAAGGGGTTTACAAAATTGCTTCAATCGCGTAGTCCGAGGTGTGTTTCTTTTAGTGCGGTTTTGGTGCTGGTGTTCCTGGTGCCAAGTGCCCATCGCAGACCGTTGATTGGGGCAGACTCACTTGCGATTCGGTAAAATGATTGTTTGGGGTTCAGTTTATCGATGCTTTTTCTTTTTAGCCCTTCCTGTCACAGTTGGGCAAGTCTCTTTAACCTATTGAGCCTAACCCTGGACTGTAACATACATACAAAGTGCATCACACACACGTACATGCACGCACATACACCCAAACACGCATCACACACACAAATGTTACATAACATAGACAGCGGACTCAAAACGGAGTACAGATGTTACATAACATACATAACATAGATAGCGGACTCTCAACATGCTGTTACATAAGATCGTCTTGCTGATCGTCTCTTAGAGACTCACAACAAGATGTTACATAACATACATAACATACATAACATAGATAGCGGACTCACAACGGAGCACAGATGTTACATAACATAGATAGCGGACTCACTCGCAACAACCATGTCTGCTCGGGACCTTCCCCCCTCTCTACGAAGTGATCGCTACTTTCGAACCCGTTTTGGCCTAAATTGCCGCTTTTAAGACCCCCCCCTCCCCCCCCACCCCCCAAACCCTAAATGGCCCTAAAATGCTAAAAGAACTATTCAAATGCTGTCCCTAGAGGAGGCCTACAACTTTAAGCTGCAATAACATATGGGGCGAAATCACTCGCGACAACCATGTTGCCCACTCGGGACTAGCATTATTATACAAGCATGTGAGTGGTGAAATGGCAGTGGCAGAAAGGTGGCAGTGGCCGTGGCAGAAAGGTGGCGAAGTGGCAGTGGCAGAAATGGCAGAAAGGTGGAGGTGACCGTAGTGAGCGTTGAGTCCAGGTCTGGGAAGCCTGGTGTGCCATATGCCCCGTCGCACAAAATCTCGAATTTATTTATTTTATTATTATTTCAGGATTATTTATTTGTTTTATATTGTGGATTCAAATTGGGATTGAGGGCGGCCGAGAAAGAGAGAGAGAGAGAAAGCCGGACAACCCGTTATTGTATCGTACCTGGCAACCTCCATATCATGGCGATGGATTTTCGCTCATCTCACATAATCATCTCGCAATAGTAATACATTATTAATACATAATCATTTCACATAATCATCTCACATCATTAGTGCATTATTACTAATTATTAATACATTATCAATATATTATTGTCTCACATTATCATCTCACATTATCTCATCGCAGGCCTTGATCAGCCATTTGCGGGCGACTGGGTACGGCGAGGATGAGTTTGAGCTCCACTGCCAGCATGCTTGCTTACAGCTCCTGGAGGACTGTGAGGTGCGTTTGTTTTGATGTGTATGTATGTGTGTGTGTATTGTTAGTGGGTGGGTGGTGGTGGTGAGGTTTGGTGTTGACGGGGGACGGTTGAGAGATACTTCGGGGGACATGATTGCCTAATCTCCTGCGCGGACGCAGCCCCCATGCTGTGAGGTTTGGTGTGTGTTGGTGTGTGTGTGAGTGTGTGCTGTGTGGTGTGTGTGTGTGTGTGTGGTGTGTGGTGCAACGCCTCGGGGGGAGGTATGAGATAGGGCTCACAGATTGACCGCCCCCGCGTAATCTCGGGGAAGCACGACGTCTTTTCCCAGGTGACGAGCTTTATGTGTCTTTGCCTTGCCCTTTGTGGTGGTGAGTGTGTGGGGGGGAGGGCGGGGGGGGGGGGGGGGGCGGGGAACGGCGGAAGGGTTAGAGATAGGGGCGACCGGTTGATTGCCACATACTACTGGATGGATAAGCCAGGTGTGATGCTTTTGGTTGTGTGTGGCTGGCCCCTGTGTGGTGTGTGCGGGGGGGGGGGCGTGGGGCGGACCAGGTAAGGGTGTTTAGTGATCCCTAGGAGGCACTATTAGAGCTGCCACCTACATTCTGGAGGTAGCAGGCCTCGCGCTTGTTTGGTGTGGGTGTGGGGTGCTGTGTGGGTGTGGGGGGGCCGGGGGGGGGGGGGGGGGGATTGGGCCAGTGGGGGCTGTGCCGGTCCTCCCTTCACCTTCACCCCTGCCTGAGTTGGCGGGGGGCTGGGTGGGGGGGGTTGCTGTAAGGGTGTTTAGTGATAGGGGGCCTATTGATTGCCTACATCTCATGGAGGCCAGCGAGGTGCGTTTGTGTGTTGCGTTATCGAGTGTGTGGGTGTGGTGTGGTGTGATGTTGGTGTGGTTGTGGTTGTGTGTATTGGTGACAGAGGTTACAGATAGGGCCGGATCATTGTCTACAGCTCTTGGAGGACAGCAAGGTGCGTTGTGTGTGTGTGTGTGTGTGAGGGGAGGGGGGTAGGGGGGGGGGATGATGGATTGTTTGGGTGTGTGTGCCGTGTGTGTGTGTGTGTGTGTGTGTGTGTGCGTGTGGGGGGGGGGGGGCGATGTTTGTGTTGGTGTGCATGTATGTGTGGGGGGGGGGATGGGGGGGGGGGGGGGTAGAGATAGGGACGGGATTGATTGCCTACAGCTCCTGGAGGACAGCCAGGTGCGTCTCCTTTTTAATAATCATAGTATTAATGGCTTTTTATAATAACATTCTATAGAAGTTTTTACCAATAAATGTGGTGAAGAGGAAGGTATCAGAATTGCTGATAACGTTTGCAGAGTAATCTTGTATGCCGATGATCTAGCTATCATGAGCGAGTCACAGTCAGGCTTACAGATTATGCTCAATTGTTTGAAAGAATTCTGTCGAGCTTACAAGATGGAGGTAAACAAATCTAAATCTGAAGTTGTTGTACTTAATAGCGACCTTATAAATGGAAGAATGACCTATAAGTGGCAGTTTAAAGGCCAAGACCTTTCCATTAAGGAGGAGTTAGTGTATGTAGGGATCTTTTGAAGGGGAAACACGGCAGGAATGGTGGCACACACGATGCCGGTGAAAGAAAACGTGTTGCCGCCAACAGGGCTATTCATGCACTCTGGAAACGGTGCAACGAGATGGATCTCGCAAATGCCATGTCTGGGTAATATTAATACTTCTTACGGTCTCGAAGGAAAATGTGAAACTATTCAGAATATGTTTATGAAAAGGGCTCTTGGCGTTAGAGAGAACACCTCTACCGACTTGGTTCTCAATGAACTCGATAGGTCACCTACATGGGCTCAATGGTTGAGACAATGTATTGGCTCTCGGAATAGAATCGTCGACTTGTGTGAAAAGAGCCTTGCTAGAGAATGTTCTAATGGCAACCAGAGATAGCAATAAACAATGCTGGTCTCATGGATTACTAAGATGCATTCAGAGATTAAGTGTTAAAGAAAATTTCTTTGATATTATTCAAGATAATCAGACGTCACTGAGCAAGATTGACTTCGGAAAAATGATGAAGGCATCTCTAAAATAACAGACAATGACTGGCAATCCCTAAGTACATTGAATCCCAGGAATCTTGGTGATAACCAAGGAAGCGGTATTAAAACTATTACGTATGCGAATTGGATGATGTCAGAGGATAGAAACCATAGTTCAACGTACACGAACTTATTAAACAATAGGGATGATATTAAATACATAGCAAGACTACGTCTTAGAGCCCACAACTTGAATGTCGAATCAGAAAGGAGTTCCTCTCGTTCTGGTAGAATTTGCAGGTGATGCGATATGGTGGTTGACGGTAGAAGAGTAGTTGAAGATGAAATGCATTTCATATTAGAATGTCCGTTATACGCTGAGGATAGAAATATAATTTTGAGAAAATGAACATTGAACCTGAATTGGTGGATAAAAACTCCAGTATGAAGCTGGTCATGAATCCTGATTCCTTTGAAGGATGGAAATGCTAAATTCAATTAAAAAAAATGCGATAATAATCGCACAATTAAATGATCATCCCAGCTGAGATGATGATTTAATAATATTGTAGAATTAAATTATCACTGTAGCACGCACTCAGGGCCGTCGGTTGAACGATTGTTTGGGGCTCAGTTTATCAGTGCTTTATCTTTTTAAGCCCTTCCCATACGGTTGGCCAAGTCCTTTGAGCCCATTTGGCCTACCCCTGGACTGTAACATACATACAAACTCCATCACACACACATACATACAATAACAAGGAAGAGATTGAAAGCTATTCTAAACTTGTGGTATTTACAAATGCCCAAATAAATGTAATATTGAAGATGGGGAAGAATGCATCACTTAGTTGGGTGGCTGTTTCGAGGTGCGTTTGCTTTGGTATGTGTGTGTGTTTGTGTGTGTGTGTGTGGGTGTGGGGGGGAGGTTTAGTGATATGGGCAGGGTTGATTGCTTACTCCTTCTGGAGGACAGCGAATTCCATGTATTAAAGATGGAGAAGAATGCCACACTTAGTTGGGAGGCTTTTACTTACCTGCCTGGGTGGCCGTAGGTTCAGGGTTAAAAAAAACTGCTTACTTACTTGCCTGGGTTGCCGTGGGTTTATGGGTTTAGGGTTTAGGGTTTACAACAACTATAAATTGCTTACATACCGCAGTGGCAGTGTATTAAACGCCTACACAAATTCACTGAGGGAAAAGTGTCAGATAAGGTCGAGCTTTTTTTCCGGCTATGAGCAATAGCTCCTAGACTTGTTTATTTATTTCCTTATCTACTTATTTACTTATTTACTTAATTACTGCCATGCAGGTGCGAGTGAGGCTGGCGGTGGGCGACTGCCTTCAAGAGTTGGCGCGACATCGTGGCGCGTCGGTGTATGAGGCATGCCATGAAACCATTCTACTTAGCATCAATGAGAACTTTGTGAGTAGAGGGGGGAAGCGCGGAATCTGTGAACGTGTGTGAGAGGAAGGGGATGGGGGGAGGTTTGTGTGTGTGAGAGATAAGGGGGTGTTGTTTCTGGATGAAAGGGATAGAGAGAGAGAGAGAGAGAGAGATAGAGCTAGAGAGAGAGATAGAGCGCTAGAGATAGTCTAGGACTATCTCGCTCGCTCTCTCGCTCCTCTTGTTAGCGTTCTCTTTCTCTTTCTACTTGTCTTCTTTCGCTTTTCTCTTTCTTTCGTTTTCTCCCTTTCTCGTGGCTCTACGATTAACGCAGACCGCCATCCACCCCTATCACTCCCTCTCCACCCACCCTCCACCACCCTCCACCCCCACCACCCCAAAAGCACTACTGCCCACGCGTCATCACTGGCCCACATTTTCCACCACCACCACAGGACGGTGAGTGGAGGAGCCATACATGCGGTTACATATCTCAACCACCACTACCACCACCACCACAATCAAACAAACAAACCTCACCACCAAAAAAACCCACACCCCCCCACCTCTTTCACACCAAAACCACCACCCACTCCACCCCCCCCCACCCCCAACCCCCCACCACCACCACCCACCCTCCCACTATCCCGGACCTTGAAGATCAGGTTAACAAAGGCGGGCGGGTCCACATAGCAGCACCAGCAGCAATCACCCCACCAAAACCCCCCACCCATCCCACCACCACCCCAACGGGCCCCCGGTGACAACCTCCAACCCCCCACAACCTCCCCCCCCCCCCCGCCAAACCACCGCCCCCGGCGCCCCCCCCCCCTCAACTACTCCCCCTCCCCACCCCCCCCCCCCCCCCCCCCCCCCCCCCCCCCACCCCCCACCCCACTTACAGTACCGTGAAGGATGAAGGATTTCAAGGCTGGGAGATCCACATCAGCACCACCACCACCAAAACCACCACCACCAACAACACCAACAACAACACCAACAACAACACTACCACCAACACCAAAACAACCACCATCACCAACACTACCACCAACACCAAAACAACCACCACCACCACCAACACCACTTACAGGACCGTGAAGGAGAAGGATTCAAGGCAGGCAGATCCACATCAGCAGCACCACCACCAAAACCACCACCGCCACCACCATCACCACCGCCACCAACAACAACAACACTACCACCAACACCAAAACAACCACCACCACCAACACTACCACCAACACAAAAACAACCACCAACACCAAAACAACCACCACCACCACCACCACCACTTACAGGACCGTGAAGGAGAAGGATTCAAGGCAGGCAGATCCACATCAGCAGCACCACCACCAAAACCAACACCGCCACCACCATCACCACCGCCACCACCAACACCAACACTACCACCAACACCAAAACCACCACCAACACCAACACTACCACCAACACCAAAACCACCACCAACACCAACACTACCACCAACACAAAAACAACCACCAACACCAAAATAACCACCACCACCAACACCACCACTTGCAGGACCGTGAAGGAGAAGGATCCAAGGCAGAGGGGTCCACAGCAGCAGGCAGCCTGTCAGGCACTCCTGGTCCTGCCAGTCCCACTGCTAGTCGTCCCAATAGTCGCAACTCTTCAGTCGGGGATCTGATCGGGATGCTGCTTCATGATAGCTACAGGTACTGCCATCACCCCATGGTACAAATACGAATAATATATATATATATATATATATATATATAACATTAACGATAACATTAATGTTTTTTTACTTATATTTACACACATACCAACCACGTCCGTTAACATATTTTTTTTACTCCCAAGTTTCAATTTTATGTTCTAGTCTGGGCGAGGCAGCAGCTGTTTTTGTTTTTCTTCATGACAACTCAGTGTTGTTGCTTTTTGCATTAAATATGATTTGCATCATTTGATAGATAGATAGATAGATAGATAGATAGATAGATAGATAGATAGATAGATAGATAGATAGATAAATAGATAGATAGATAGATAGAAAAGGCCTTTGCCTCATCCTATTTATATGTAGGAAAGCCTGGTGCCAGTCTAAGTAATGATAACCAGGGTACTACATTTTGTCTAATTATTCAGCGCTTAAAGCCCAGGAACGTCAAATTGGTCTGCGCTTTAATAGTGCAAAAAGCGCAAAAACTGCGCGCTGCGCCTACAGGGGGTTGAAAAAACTGCGCGAAAAGGCGCAGAGGGGCTCAAAAAGCGTGCACAAAATCGCGCTGCCGCGCGCGCTTTGTAGTACCCTCATGATAACGCAGTGGGTCGTTGTATTAAGGTAGCCCCGTCTTGTGGCGGTAGAGAACGGGCTGCTACTTTACCTGGCCATAGCTACCATTGCAGTTGACAGCGACCGCGCACACTAAAGCGTACCCGTAGGGATTCAAACCCAGCACCTTCTTCAGTCTAGCCAAATAACCCAACCCAAGCCTACATACCAAGAAGCATGTATACGTACTGACATGCACCGCCACATGCATGTATGTGTGTCCTTACTGCAGGGTGACCAAGCCAGGATGCGGAGAGCTGCGGCATGGGAGTATGGGACTGAAGGCTGGCACAGAAGAAGAAGGCTATCAAGAAGCCTGTATACATATAGAAGCATGTATATGTACTGACATGCATCGCCACATGCATGTATGTGTGTGCTTACTGCAGGATGAACTAGCCAGGATGTATGTAAACATAAATATCAAGAAGCCTACGTACATACTGACATGGATACCCACATGCCTGTATGTGTGTGCTTGCTGCAGGGTGACCAAGCCAGGATGCGGTGAGCTGCGGCATGGGACTGAGGGTTGGCACAGCCTGGAGACGAGCATGCGAGCCTTGGGCCAAATTCTAGAGGGGTGTGGGGAATCCATCCGTCCTTATCTAACAGAGCCCCTGAGAGAGATCCTGTGCAGGTGAGGGTGTTGGTAGGGTGCAGGTGAGGGTTAGGGTGTAGGTGAGGGTGCTGTTAGGGTGCTGGTGAGGATGAGGGTGTTGTGAGGGTTAGGGTGTAGGTGAGGGTGTTGTGAGGGTGAGGGTTTTGAGGGTGCAGGCGAGGGTGTTGTGAGGGTGCAGGTGAGGGTGTTGTGAGGGTAAGGGGGGTGTGAGGGTGCAGGTGAGGGTGTTGTAAGGATGAAGTTGTGGGTGTTGTGAGGGTGTTGTAAGGGTGCAGGTGAGGTTGGGGATGAGGGTGTTATAAGGATGAAGTTGTGGGTTTTCTGAGGGTGTTGTAAGGATGAAGTTGTGGGTGTTCTGAGGGTGTTGTAAGGATGAAGTTGTGGGTGTTGTGAGGGTGTTGTAAGGGTGCAGGTGAGGGTGGGGATGAGTGTGTTGTAAGGATGAAGTTGTGGGTGTTGTGAGGGTGCAGGTGAGGGTGTTGTAAGGGTGAGAGTTAGGATGCAGGTGAGGGTGCAGGTGAGGGTGGGGATGAGGGTGTTTTGAGGGTGCAGGTGAGGGTGTGTAAGTGTGAGAGTTAGGGTGCAGGTGAGGGTGAGGGTGCAGGTGAGGGTGGGGATGAGGGTGTTGTAAGGGTGCAGGTGAGGGTGCATGTGAGGGTGCATGTGAGGGTGCATGTAAGGGTGCAGGAGAGGGTGTTGTAAGGGTGCGGGTGAGGGCGTTGTGCAGGTGAGAGTACTGTGCTTTTATACTGCCCTGTTAAACTAGTGCTAGCTAGACTATTCGAAATGAGTTTCCGCGTCGTAGTTAGTAAGTACAACCTAACAGACCTGTGACTGTGACAAAGGTGGTCGGCAGGGGCGGGGGAAGGAAGGGAGCCTGGGGGTGGGGGTGTGGGTGGGAATGTGTGTGAGGGTGTGGGGGTGTGGGGTGAGGGGAGGGTTGGGAAGGGGGGGTGGGGGGGGGGGGGGGGGGGGGGGGTGGGGGGGGGGGGGGGACTGTATTAATCCCCCCACCATCCACTTCATCTTCCCCCACCATCCACTTCAGAACCTTTTGTATGTGCATTCCACCACATGTAGTGCCCAGCACCACCCCAACCGCTTTGTACGAGAGGCGGGGCACTACGCCACTGTGACCGTAAGCAAGGTGTTGGCAGGAGAGGAGCTTGTAGCTGCTGGTCAACCTATCTGCGAACGTCTTGCAGATGGGCTGAGTGACAATTGGAGCCAGGTTCGATTCGCGGCAAGCGTGGCGACGCGGGCTTTCATGCTGGTAGGCTGATCAATGCGTCCAAGTGTAATATACATATATAATATAACAATCTGTAAAAATGTGAAACAATGTGTGAGGCCCTAGCAGATGGAGGGAATGACACTTGGAATCAGTTTAGATTTGCGGCAAGCGTGGCCATGCATGCATGCAGAAAGGCTAATTAATGTGTCCTAGTGTAACATACATATATAATATATCACTCTGTAACAATGTGAAACTATGTGTAAGTGCCTGGCAGATGGACGGAATGACATTTGGAATCAGTTTAGATTTGCGGCAAGCGTGGCCATGCATGCATGCAGGAAGGCTGATTAACGTGTCCAAGTGTAATATACATGTACAATATAACAATCTGTAACAATGTGAAAATATGTGTAAACGCCTGGCAGATGGATGGAGTGACAATTGGAATTAGTTTAGATTTGCGGCCAGTGTGGCCATGTGATCATGCATGCAGGTAGGCTGATATATGCGTCCAAGTGTAATAAACGTATATAATATAACAATCTGTTACAATGTGAAACTATGTGTAAGCGCCTGGCAGACGGAGGGAGTGGCAATTGGAATCAGTTTAGATTTGCAGCAAGCGCGACCACGCAGGCATTCTTGCAGGGCGGCTGATCAATGCATCCAAGTGTAACATACATGTATTATATAACAATCTGTAACAGTGTGAAACTATGTGTAAGCGCCTGGCAGATGGACAGAGTGACAATCGGAATCAGTTTAGATTTGTGGCAAGCGTGGCCATGCATGCATGCAGGAAGGCTGATTAATGCGTCCAAGTGTAATATACATATATAACATAACACTCTGTAACCGTGTGAAACTATGTGTAAACGCCTGGCAGATGGACGGATTGACACTTGGAATCAGTTTAGATTTTCAGCAAGTGTGGCCATGCGATCATGCCTGCAGGTAGGCGGATCCATGCGTCCAAGTGTGACATACATATGTAATATAATGATCTGTAACCCCGCCCCGCCTTGCCTTGCCTTGCCCTGCCCTGCCTTGCCTTGCCTTGCCTCGCCTTGCCTTGCCTTGCCTTGCCTTGCCTTGCCTTGCCTTGCCTTGCCTTGCCTTGTCCTAACTTAGTCTGTGCCATCACACACAGGGTGTGCCGGAAGCAAGCCGCCAGATCTTTCTTCCTCTCTTGCTCCCTCCAATGTGCCTAAATAGGTGAGTTGCTTTCTGCGTGTTATATTGGTGGTTGGCCCCAGTGCAAGCAAACGGGCTGGTCCCCTCAACCTTACGCCTCACAATTAGGCCGACTATTTACAATCCCCCTCCCAACCCTATTCACCCTCACCCCTCTCGCACTCTCACTCACTCCTCCTCACCACTACCCACAAACCAAACCTACCCCTCATGCCACGCCTCAAGTTATGTGCCTTTCCCCCCCACCCCACCCCACCCCACCCCACCCCACCCCACCTCTTCTCCCTCTTACCCTCCCCTTGCCTCTTCTCCCTCTTACCCCCCCCACCCACCCCCCACCCCCCACCCCCACCCTGCCCCCCCACCCCAACTTTCTCCCCCTTAACCCCCCCAACACCCACCCCTTCTCCCCCTTAAGCCCCCACCCCCATCCCTTACCCCCCTTAACCCCCACCCCATCCCTTCTCCCTCTTACCCCCACCCCCACCCCCATTACCCCCTTCTCCCCCCTTACCCCCACCCACCCATCAGGTACCATCAAGGCAGAACGGTGTGCCTCAACTACTGCCCAGGAGACCTGGCGTTTGACCAGTGGGCGAGACCACCTACCACCCACCCACCCACCCTGCCCCCCACACACCCACCTCTTCTCCCTCTTACCCTCCCCCTGATTCTTCGCCCTCTTACCTTACCCCCACCCCCCCACCCCACCTCTTCTCCCTCATACCCTCCCCCTGCTTCTTCTAACCTATAACCACCCCCCACCCCCCCCCCCCCCCCCACACACACCACACACACATTCATCCCTGCTCCCCCACCCCACGTTCTTCTCCCCTTACCCATCCTGCCCCCCACACCCCACCTCTTCTCCCTCTTACCCTCCCCCTGCTTCTTCTTCCCCTCTTAACCCCCACCCCCCCACCCCACCCTCTTCTCCCTCATACCCTCCCCCTGCTTCTTCTTTAAACCTTTACCCCCCCCCCCAACCCCCCCCCACACCCACACACCCACACACACACATTCACCCTGCTCCCCCCCCCACATTTCTACCCCTTACCCATCCTGCCCCCCCACACCCCACCTCTTCTCCCTCTTACCTCCCCCTGCTTCTTCTAACCTTTAACCCCCCCCACCCCAACCCCCCAACCCCCAACCCCCCAACCCCCCCCCACACACACCATTCACCCTGCCCCCCACCCCACGTTTCTCCCCCTTACCCACCTGCCCCCACACCCCACACTCTTCTTCCCTCTTACCCTCCCCTTCTTCTTCTATCTAACCTTTAACCCCCCCCCCCCCACACACACACACCCACCCACACACAACACACACACGCACCCCATTCAACCCCTGCTCCCCCACCCACATTTCTCCCCCTTACCCATCCTGCCCCCACACACCCCACGCTTCTTCTCCCTCTATTACCCTCCCCTCTTCTTCTCCTCTTACCCCCACCCCCCACCCCACCTCTTCTTACCTCTTACCTCCCCCCTGCTTCTCTACCTTTAACCAACCCCCCACCCCCCCACCCAGCCCCCCACCCCCACACACACACATTCACCCTGCTCCCCCACCCCACTTTCTCCCCCTTACCCCACACCCCATCCTTCTCCCCCTTACCCCAGACCCATCCCTTCTTCCCTTTACCTACCCCCCCCCCCCAAATTTCCCCCCCTTCTCCTTCTCCCCTTACCCCACCCCACCCGGACAGGTACCATCAAGCAGACGGTGTGCGCAACTACTCCCAGGAGACCTGGCGTTTGACCATGGGTGAGACGGGTAAGGACAAAGTCGCGGCCAACATTGATCAGGTAGGGCGACTGGGTTTCCTGGTCATCTTGTTCCCAGCAAGAGGTTTCCCTGTCATGTTGTTCCAAGGCGAGGCGTTTCCAGGTCAAGGGTTTTCCCGGTTATGTTGTAATCGGGCAAGGGTTTTCCTGGTCATGTTCCCAAAAAGGGGTTTCCCGGTCATGTTGTTCCCAGCAAGGGGTTTCCCTGTCATGTTGTTCCAAGGCGAGGCGTTTCCAGGTCAAGGGGTTTCCCACTCATGTTGTTCCCAGTTGGGGTTTTTCATGTCATGGGGTTTCCCGGTTATGTTGTTTCCAGGCAAGGGTTGTTCCTGGGCAAGGGGTTTCATTGTCATGTTATCTGGCGAGGGATTTCCTGGTCATGTTATCGGGCAAGGGGGTTCCTGGTCATGTTGTTCCCGGGCGAGGGGGTTCCCGGCTATGTTTTTCCCAGTTGGGGGTTTCCAGGTCATTTTGTCATCAGTAAAAACCTGTAGCTTCTCATCCCACTTGAGGATAGGATAATAATTATAGGGGTGCTTAGTCCTTTTTGCAAACATCCATGTGCTATCACTAATTAATTTGTCTTGTTAGAAAGTTACTTTCTGGCAAGGTCCAATAGCTGCCCCAATTCCTTGTCAGCATATTTGCTAGATTTCTGTTTGTATGTTACCTCCTTTCTTTATTCTTTTTTGTCTCTGATTTGTTCGTGAAAATGTCCAAAACCTATCTTGCTATTTCAGGCTGTCAAAACACCGAAAGCGGAAGTGCCCTTCCGGACCATCCCAGCCCAGCGCACCATGTCCATGTCCAGGGCCAAGGGGGAGCCAGCACAGAATCCATGACGGCAGCAGGTCAGTGTTGTCATCAATGCTTATTCAGAAGCCCTGTCTGAAAAATCATGGATGATAACACTGACCTGCTGCTGTCATGGATTCTGTGCTGGCTTGCACTTGGCCCTAGACTAACGGCGCTGGGATGCGATGGTCCAGGAGGGCTTGTGCCTTGTTTTCTTTCAAGTGTTTTAACAGGCTGGAAGGGCAATACTTTTTTGAAATTTTCGTGACCAAATCAAATACAGGAAAGAGCAAAGAAAAGATGTAACATATAAGCAGCAATTAAGCTAAGATGCTGACAAGGGATTCGAACAGCTATTGAACCTCGCCAGAAAGTGAAAGTGAAAGTTTCCAACACGCCAATTTATTAAGTGCTAGCACATGGATGTTTGCCAAAAGGACAATGCACCCGTATAATTATTATCCTATCTTCATGTAGAATGAGGTGCTTCAACTTTTTCCCCGGGGATAACATGACCAGGAAAGTAGGAACCTGTGTACAAAAGAATGTAAAGTCGCCTGCAAAACGCTCGGATGCACAATTGCTATGTAACTGTAGGTTGCGGCAAATATATACATGGATCAAAAAGATATATCTAGATAGATCTATATCCAAAGATTAACTGCATGCATCTCAATATACGCAGTTAGATCAGATATACATCAGATATACATGAGAAATGCATCAGATATGGATCAGGTATATCTCAGAAATATATAAGATATGGATCAGATATGGATCAGATATACATCAGAAATACGTCAGAAGTACATCAGATATACATCAGATATACATCTGAAATTCCATAGTTGTGCTAGGAGTGGCCTGCAATATGATAAGGTGCCATGTGCCCTTGCCATACCACCAGATTTTGTTTTTGGTGGAGCCCCCCCTTCTGGGTGGCGGGAGCCCCCTAGGGTCACCGCTTTGTCCAAGTGACTGTCTATCTGTCACGTTCCAATCCTGGGCCTTGTAAACCCACTCTCCACCCTTCCAAACCTCGGACAGCTCAAACCTCGCCGCCAATTTCGAACCCACTCTCGGCCAATTTTCTGCGTCGCTTGCAACGCGCCTAGAACTTGCTTAAAGGTGTGCGCCCCTTATAAAAAAATCCAGCTTCGTCCGGTTATAGATAGATACCGGTAAATAAATAGGTAGATAGATAGATCAGGCCTTCGCCTCACCCTATTAATATGTAGGAAAGCCTGGTGCCAGTCTAAGTAATGATAACCCCTGGTGGGGTCTTACGGCGGTAGGGAACGGGCTGCTACTTTACCTGGACAAAACTACCACGGTGGTTGACAACGACCGCAAACACTAAAGCACACCCGTGGGGATTCGATCCTGGCACCTTTGTTGTTCAAGGAGCTCTGCCATTGAGCCATTCGTTGAAACAGGGATCCGGTTCCAGTCTAATAAACCTGAACAGCTTGCTTGTTAGAGGAGTGCGCCCTTTAAAACAATTCAGCTTCACCCAGATATAGATAGATAGATAAATCAGGCCTTTGCATCACCCTATTTTTATATGTAAGAAAGCCTGCTGCCAGGCTAATATTCTGAAGTCCATGTATATTCATGTTGTTTTCCAAGTTCGCCTACATGGGGACATTGGATCCTCCTTTCCATCCCTTGTAGGAGTTAAACAAGGAGACCCCCTATCCCCACTCCTATTCGGTCTGTTCATTGATAGAATTGAATCGTTCCTCCAATCCAAGCTCCCAAATGTAGGGGCTGAGCTTAGGGGAAAGATTCTGCAACTGTTACTTTATGCTGATGACCTAGCTATAATGGCAGAATCCCCGGCAGATATGCAAGCGATGCTTGACTGTCTGAGAGATTTCTGTGAGGCTACTAAGATGGCTGTGAATATAAAGAAAAATGAGATTGTCGTTTTCAACAAGCAATTCTGTGATGAGGCCCGCATGGATCCTGATTACAAATTTGTCTATGATGGAGCACAACTTTCTACAAAGTTATCTTTTATCTACTTGGGATCCCTCTTTGTGGATGGTGACTCAAGCAATCGTGCAAAAGCTGCTTTTTCTAGGATGCTCACTAAGGCCCAAAAGGCACACCACATGCTCCGTAGGCGATGCCATACTATGGAGATATACAATATTGATATTCTCACCCACCTGTTTGATTCTCTTGTACAACCTATCCTGAATTTTGGCTGTGAGGTGTGGGCTCCTTCTATTCTGAACAACACACTTATCTCAAATGACCATGCTTGTGAGAAATGGCATAGAGGTATACTTAAACAAATGTTGGGTGTTTGCCAATCTACTACATCTAATATTATCATGGAAGAGCTGGGTAGAACCCCGTTGTGTTTTGCTAGGCTTAAACAAGCTTTGCGCTTCTGGAACAAGACCATACATAAAGAACCTGAGGATCTCATTAGAATGGCTCTTGAGGAATCTTTTGACTCCAACACTGGCTGGGTTCATGACTTGCGTTGTGCTCTCCACAAGCTAGGATCCAGTAAAAACATCAACATTTGGAGGCTGTCCGATGTCGAAGGTATTATGTCTGAAGTTTTTGAGTCATGGAGGTTTAAGTACCCAAGTGACACCAATGCAGTTAGAGACATCCCTGATGAGAGAAGGGTTGGGCTTTAAACGCCTCCGATACCAAAAATGGTTCGCAGCCAACAGCAATGATGAGAATGGCTTGATTCCCTTTACATCCGCCTTACATAAGCAGGATCAGATTCGTTCTATAGCACAGTTTAGAATGGGTTCCCATTGGCTGAACACAGAAAGAATGAGGGTGGTGGATAGAGCACACATCCCTCGCTCAATGAGACACTGTCAAATGTGTGGGTTCCAAAAAACTGAGGATGAAATGCATATGTTTGAGTGCCCTTTTTATAATGATATTCGCCTCCGCTACCAGAAGCTGTTTACAGATATTTATAGGCATGTCCATGAGGATACCAACTTAACCGTATGGAATGTGGAATTCTGCGATTCCACATTCAGAACCTTTATGAATGGAAATGGCACTAAGTCTTTTTGGAGCAACCTAGCCGACTATCTTTCTACTTGTAGAAGAGCAAGACAGGAAGCCCTGGACTGCTTAGTGGCACCGTAATTTATCATCCCTTTTTTTCTTCTTCTTGTGACTTCTCATTTGTTAGCTTCTTACCTCCGCCACTGTAAGTGGTTGAGATCTGGGTCCGGCTCTAAGGGGTTTAATACCTACGCCACCAAAACGGTGGTTGGGAGTTTGGTTTGTTTGTCCTCGACACACCCCTGATGTAATGGGGTTTTTTGCTTTGTGGGTGCTTTTTCTTTTTGTTTAAAGCACAGAGTCTCATACACCCTCGCGGTGTCAAGTAGACTTTAACATGTAATGTAATGTAATGTAATACCTGAACAGCCTGCCTGTTAGAGGAGTGCGCCCCTTTAAAAAACAGCTTCTCCCAGATATATGTAGATGGATAGATATATTGATATAAAGGTTGATTGATTGATTGATTGATTGATAGATAGATCAGGCCTTTGCCTCCTCCTATTCATATGTAAGAAAGCCTGGTGCCAGTCTAATACTCCTGGTTCAGATCTGGATAGGCAGCGTTCAGACAAGGATACGCAGCGTTCATATGTGGATAGGCAGCATTCAGATCTGGATAGGCACTGTTCAGATCTGGATAGGCAGCCTGCAGACAAGGATATGCAGCGTTCATATATGGATAGGCAGCATTCATATATGGATAGGCAGCGTTCAGGTCTGGATAGGCAGCGTTCAGATCTGGATAGGCAGCGTTCAGTTCTGGACAGGCAGCGTCAGATCTGGATGGGCAAACCCTAAACCCTAAACCTGGTGACCGCCTGCTTGACAGCTTCTACTTTGTACTTCCCCTGTCGATGCCGCTGATCTTGCAGGTCTCAGGATCTGATCCTTGTTAGTTAAGGATTGAACCCTAAAACCTTAAACCCTACAACCATAAAACCTAAATCTTATAACACCAAACCCTGCCAAACAGCCTCTGTGTGTATGTTACAGTCCAGGGTAGGCCAAATAGGCTAAAGGGACTTGCCCAACCTTGATAGGAAGGGCTTAACAAGAAAAAGCATTGATGAACTGAACCCCAAACTATGGTTTTACCGACAGGGGCCCTGAGTTCAAGCTAACAGTGATAATTAAATTCTAGACTACCGATATCCGGAAGGGCCATTATAGCCATTGAGTGGATGATTTGGATTTTGGTCTGGAGTTTGCAGTTTGTACCTGCACTTTTTCAGGCAAAATTTCCGAGAATTGTTAAAAAAGATCAGTTTGAGCATCATCTACTGCTTACTGTAGATTGGGGGTTTGGATCGGGCCCTTCTGTCTGGAAAGTTGATAAACTCAACTTTCCAGACAGGAGGGTCGAATCTGGATCCCTAATCTGCCTTCCTGATGTCAGAAATGGAAGGAGGAGAATACCGCACGCGCCTTAAGTATTGACAAGATTAAGTATTGGCAAATGTCATTCCCCCCTAAAAGTAGGTCTTAGAAAAGCATGGCAAAACTAACTTGGGAAGGGGGTCTATGGCTTTGACTGTCTCAAGCTCAGACCTGAAATAGTGAAATCCAGTTGGCAAAGGGTCTAATGTTATTGTTACATTTCCTTGTTACATGTTCACCAAGTAGTCTGCCCAAGCTTTCTGCAAAAGCATGCTAGGGCTTAGTAGCCAGACCGGTACATGGCCCCAGCCAGCCAAATTGCTAGCTGGAGCCATGTAACCAAGTTCAAGGTCAAGTACATGTCAACAAAGTAGTCTGCCCAAGCTTGCTGAAAATATAACCATGTAGCAGTTAACATCAGGAGCATAAAACTCGCTGTGGCTTAGTAGCCAGACCGGTACATGGCCCCAGCCAGCCAAACTGTCGGTTGGAGCCATGTAGCCAAGTTAAAGGTCAAGTACATGTCAACAAAGTAGTCTGTCCAAGCTTGCTGAAAATAAAACCATGTAGCAGTTCACATCAGGAACATTTAACTTGCTAGGGCTTAGTAGAGTACCATGGTAACTGTATCTTGGCAAAGGCCAACCACCTGGTGTGGTCTCAAGCTGGATCCCTAATCCGGTTTGGCAAAGGGTCGTTTGCCAAACCGTTTGCCAATACTTAAGGCGCGTGCGGTATTAATAGTATAAAAGCTCAGAGTATGAGTCTCACCCTCAGTTACACTTTCACCACCATTGGATGGTGGTGACAGAGTAACTGAGGGTGAGCCTCATGCTCAGCCACCTCATCCTCAGCTACCTCAAGTAGTGATCAAACCCAATCCTGACTCAGCCGACATTATACCACATGCGATAGGATGCAATGTAGCATGTAGGGACATGAGAACACAAGCAAATGCCCAGTTGGGTCATAGCACTCGCCTCGCCCGAGACCAGCTCTGTTTTCAGATTCTCAACAGCCTTGTGCGTCAGCGGAACACACATGATGTTCCACTCCTTGACGTCAAGTCCAAACTTCTGCGTGACGTACCTTGCGTCGCTCACATGGATGATTGGTGTTGCACACCCAGGGGCCTTGCCTTGGGGACCCGCTGCAGAAGGATGGAGAACGGACAACGACAGTCTGCCGTTGGCAGAGCCCTAAGACCTGTTTCAGAGTACCACCATCGCGTAGGACGCCAGACTCTATCCAACCCTACGGCAGCATGATCCTGTTCAGGGTGTTAAACAGGTGTTCAGGGTGTTTATTGCTTGTAACCACACCCATGTACCGTGTGCTTTTCAAAAAGTCGAGCCTTCAAGACCAGCACTGCCTTCAGATTTTCCAAGAGTTGCGCTTCCGAGACCAGCACTGACTTCAGATTTTTGACCGCCTTGTCCCTACGGCAGCCTGCACCTGTTCAGGTGGTTACACAGGTGTTCAGGGTGTTAAACACTTGTTCACCACCTACTTGTTTAACCAATGATGTACATAAACAGGTGTACCTGTGCTGTAAACACATGAAAAGGCGTACCTGTGATGTAACCTGTTTTTGCACACCATTGGTTAAACATGTAGGTGTTGAACAAGTGTTTAACACCCTGAACACCTGTGTAACCACCTGAACAGGTGCAGGCTGCCGTAGGGACATGGCGGTCGAAAATCTGAAGTCAGTGCTGGTCTCGGAAGCGCAACTCTTGGAAAATCTGAAGGCAGTGCTGGTCTTGAAGGCTCAACTCTTTGAAAAGCACACGGTAGATGGGTGGGGGTACAAGCCATGCTCAGTTTGGTCATAGCACTATGTGGGGTGTGGGTAGCGAGTGGAGGTCAGGTTACTACAGTTTGTCAAATTGGTCAGCGTTTAAAGCGCACAAACGTCAAATTGGTCAGCGTTTAGTAGTGCAAAAAGCGCAAAACTGTGTGCTGCGCCCACTGGGGGGTGAAAAAACTGCGCGAAACGTGCACTGGGTCTCAAATAGCGTGCACGAAATCGCGCTGCCGCGCACGCTTTGTAGTACCCTGGTGGAGGTGCCTTGGTTTTGTAACATGTCAAACTTCTGAATGTCTAAGGCTTTTGCCCCCCAGGTTTTTGAAGTAGCAGCCTCTTGCTAGGTACGGGCATATCACATGATTTAGATCAAAGGCGAGTATGATATCATACAAACTGCATAATTTGATATTGTATATAAATGGTAACTTTAGCCTAGTCAAACTGCCGGCATCATATAATATCATACAATGTCATATTGCCGTAATCTACCGATCGCTAGGCAACTTATATAAATGTTTGAAAAACTAATATTAACTAATATTATTATAGTGTCACAATAAAATTAGTTTTTCAAATAAATTCGAATTTCTGATGAGACGGCTTATCCGACAAATATTATATAATATTACATAATATCATGTATTCACTATTATTAAATAACACAGCCGTCCCCTACCTATTGCTCATGATCAAGCAAAACGCTCGAGGCAGCAAGGAAGAGGAGCGGAGAGCATCGCACATATAAATTAATAATAGTGCGCCTTGTTACGAGGTGTGAGGTTGAGTGGGCCAGCCTGTTTGCTTTCACTGGGGCAATCCACCAATAGAGGAGCATCGCACATACTACATAAAGAAAGAAAGAAAGAAAGAAAGAAAGAAAGAAAGAAAGAAATAGTCCGCCTTGTTACGAGGCGTGAGGTTGAGGGGGCTAGTCAAGGGCTAGTGACCATGCCCCCCCCTATTCCCCCTTGTCTGCCCCCCCCCCCCCCCCCCCCCCCCCCCCCAGGTTGCACTGTACTACATAGCTCAGTCAAAGGCTAGTGACCGTGTCCCCCCTATTTCCTCTTGTCTGTCCCCCCCCCCCCCCCCAGGTTGCACTGTACTACATAGCTCAGTCAAAGGCTAGTGACCATGTCCCCCCTATTTCCTCTTGTCTGTTCCCCCCACCAGGTTGCACTGTACTACATAGCACAGTCAAAGGCAAGCGACCATGGCGTGAGAGAAGCAGCCTGTACCTGCATCGCCGAACTCCTTGAGAAGGTGAGAATATATCAATATAGTTTGCCTTATTACAAGGCGTGAGGTTTAGGGGGCCAGCCTGTTTGCTTTCACTGGGGCCAACCACCGAGAAGGTTTTTTTAATTTGTTTATTGGCACCCCAGGAAGTGGTTTAAATGCATATCCCCCCATGCATACAGCAGCGCCCACTGAGGGTTCAGAACGGAAGCCAGGGAAAGTCCCACAGAAGTATGGAGTAGGAACATCTTAGGGCTAGTGCTGTGAGCTGATCAGGGTACTTCCAAGCGCGCGCTGGCGCGCTGCCTTTTTGAGCCCCACTGCGCGTTTCGCGCAGTTTTTTGCAACCCCCTGTGGACGCAGGGAGCAACTTATGCGCTTTTTGCGCTACCAACCGCAGTTTTTTTGTTTTCAAGCGCGCTAAAGCGCAGGACAATTTGGTCAATGTAAGTACCCTGGAGCTGATGATGCAATCACCTCGTTGACAATCACCACATATCACCACTTTGACAATCACCATGTCGACAATTCACCACGTTGACAATTCACTGTTGACAATCACCACGTTGACAATTCACTGTTGACAATCACCACGTTGACAATCACCACGTTGACAATCACCACGTTGACAATTCACTGTTGACAATCACCACGTTGACAATCACCACGTTGACAATCACCACGTTGACAATTCACTGTTGACAATCACCACGTTGACAATTCACTGTTGACAATCACCACATTGACAATCACCACGTTGACAATCACCACGTTGACAATTCACTGTTGACAATCACCACGTTGACAATCACCACGTTGACAATCACCACGTTGATGTCATTCCAACATTATGCCTTGTATAAATGATGTCAGAGTCTTGTATATATTATCTTAATGTCTTGTATATATAATCTGAATGCTTTGTATTTATGATCTAAATGCCTCGTATATATGATCTTATTGCCTGGTATATATTATATTTATGCCTTGTATATGATCATAACGACTTGTATTTGTGTGCAGGTTGATCGGGCTGCTGTCTCCCCCTATGTGCCCAACCTGCTGCGAGCGCTCATCACGTGTTTCAAGGACATGGGGTGGCCAGTCAGAGATGCGGCATGCACCGCATGTGGAAGGTGAGACTCTGCGTCCCATATTGTTGGATATTTTATGTTTGTTTGCATGTATGTTTTTATTTTTCAAATGAGTGGAGCTATTTTATATTTGTATGTATGTATGAATGTATGTATTTTATATGTGTATGTATGCAGATGTATGTATGTATTTTTCAAATGTATATATGTATTTGTGTCTTGCTCGCAACCTGCTATCTAAATGTTTGTATTTTACAGTCCAGGGGTAGCCAACTAGGCTCAAAGGAATTGCCCAAACTTAAAAACAGGAAAGGCCGTTAAACAAATAAACGAGGACTGGTAGTTGTTCTTGTTTCCCTGATCAATGATCAAAACAGGAAAGGCCGTTAAACAAATAAACTGACTGGACTGGACTGGACTGGTAGTTGTTCTTGTTTCCCTGATCAATGATCATTGTAAGGATAGTATATAAGAAGAAGGAGAAGGAGAAATACAAGGGGAAGGAGAAATAGAAGGAAGAATAAAAGGAGAAAGAGGAGAAAGAGAAGGCTTTTTTAACATCCTGGTATGTGTAATAAAAATACTCAAATGTAAAAGGGGGCGTTCAATTTCTTGTCAATTCATGCCGGTCTCGAGAAATTCTGATAAGGTCAGACACAAGCCCCCCCCCCCCCGCCCTGTCTCCGCCCTGTCCCCACCCAAGTCCAAATCATATTTGGGTGACTGTATTAACGCGTACCATCTATTTATTTATCTGCTGTTCGCCTCATGGGTATCCTTGTGTGTCCCAGCGAGGCTCGATCTCTCGTGGACTCTGAACTGTTGACCTTGTAGATGGCACACTTACAGGTCATATCGCTTGCAGCCATCCACATTCACTAGTGTTTCTTCTGTTTCCCTCAGGTGCATCGTTGCGTTCCCCAACGAGGCTTAATTTAATGGGAACTCCGAACCCTTAACCTTGAGCACGGCACACTAAGAGGACATATCACTCGCACATCTCCATATTCACATGTGTGACTTCTGTTTCCCTCAGCTGCATCGTTGTGTACCCCAACAAAGTTCAATCTCTCGTGGACTCAAAACTGTTGACTTTGTAGAATGTTGCACATTTAGAGGTCACATCTCTAGCAAAAACACATATTCCCTGTTCATCTTCGTTGGTTGGCCCCAGTGCAAGCAAACAGGCTGGCCCCCTCAACCTCATGCCTTGTAATAAGGGGTACCATATATTTATTTATCCGCTGTTCACATCTGGGGTATCCTTGTGTACCCCAACAAGGCTCGATCTCTCGTGGACTCTGAGCTCTTGACCTTGTAGATGACACACGTGGAGGGCATATCACTTACACACATCCATGTTCACATGTGTGCCTTCTGTGTTCCATCAGGTGTTTCGTTTTTTCCCTAAACAAGGCTCGATCTCTCGTGGACTCTGAGCTCTTGACCTTGTAGATGGCACCTTGGGAGGGCATATCACTTACACACGTCCATATTCACATGTTTGCCGTCTGTGTTCCATCAGGTGCATCGTTGTGTACCCCAACGAGGCTCGATCTCTCGTGGACTCTGTTGACTTCGTAGAATGCACATTCAGAGGTCCCATCTCTCGCAAAAACATATATCTACTGTTAACCATTGGTTGTTGGCCCCAGTGCATGCAAAATGGGCTGGCTCCCTCAACCTCATGCCTCGTAATAAGGCGTACGATTTATGTATTATCTTCTGTTCACCTCAGGTGCATCGTTGTGTACCCCAAGGAGGCTCGATCTCTCGTGGACTCGGAGCTTTTGACCTTGTAGATGACACACTTAGAGGACATATCACTCGCACGTATCCATATTCACGTGTGCCTTCTGTGTTCCATCAGGTGCATCGTTGTGTACCCCAACGAGGCTCGATCTCTCGTGGACTCTGAGCTCTTGACCTTGTGGACGGCACATTTGGAAGACAACATTCCCAGTGTTAGGAGGAACTCAGCCATAGCTATGGCCAACATTGCGAGAGCCTACCCTGAGCCCCAAAGCCTGGAGAAGTTGTTGGATGTTGTCAAGTGAGTTGTTACCGCCCTCAATGTAGCAGAGGCCGAGTCCTTGGGCCCACGCCACCTGCGCATGAACCCTCGACATGGGCCTCTCACCTTAGGTTGATGAGGGCGGTCAGGTTGTTTAGAGGTTATGTAGATGAATCTAAAAGATCTGGGAGTATAGGTAGACCTGATACTGTGTATGTATGTTACAATCCAGGAATAGCCGAATAGGCTTTAGGGACTTTCCTAGTCAGGATATCAGGAGGCGCTGAAGCAAAGGACTGACAGACTGGCCCCCAACAAATTGTTTTACCGATATTAATTGGCCCCCAAAAAATTGTTTTACCGATATTAACTGGCCCCCAACAAATTGTTTTACCGATATTAAACAATTGATATTAACTGGCCCCCAACAAATTGTTTTACCGATATTAACTGGCCCCCAACAAAATGTTTTACCGATATTAACTGGCCCCCAACAAATTGTTTTACCGATATTAACTGGCCCCCAACAAATTGTTTTACCGATATTAAAAAGCCTGGTTGAGTTGTTGAATGTTGTCAAGTGAGTTGTTACTACTCAATGCAATTACATCAATCAACCAATCATACACATGCCCTACTCCTGTCTCAACGAATGGCTCAATGGTAGAGCTCGAAGAAGCAAGAAGGTGCGGGGTTTGAATCTCTACAGGTGCGCCTTAGTGTTCGCAGTCACTGTCAACCGCCATGGTAGCACCCCGTGGTAGCAGCCTGTTATCTACTGCCGTAATACAGGGCTCCCTTAATCCCACGCCCCACCAGGCGTTATCATTACCTGTTACCGCTAGGGGTCGGCTATGTTATATAATATTAGTGAATAAATAATATTAGATAATATTAGAGAATATTAGTCGGACGAGCCATCTCACCTGAATTTGAATTTATTTGAAAAACTAATATTATCTTAACACTATAATAATATTAGTTAATATTAGTTTTTCAAACACTAATATTAGTTGCCGTTCCCTTGTTACCGCCCTCAGTGTAGCAGAGACCAAGTCCTTGTAAGCCCCATTATGACATCGAAATCCTCATTATGACATAGTAAGGTAAAACATGCAGTTGCGCATTCACAGCACATCATACAACTCCAAACAGGGCTATGTATTTGTTGTTACAGTCCACAGGTAGACCAAATAGGCTAAAGGGACCTGCCCAACCATGATATCAGGAGGGGCTATTCAGAAAGACCACTGATGAACTGAACCCCAAACAACCGTCTTACCTACGGGGCCTCTGAGTTGGTGCTACAGTGACATTGAAATTGAAATCGAAATTGTTACATCCGTGTAATACAGTTACTCACAGGACGTGATGTTCAGGACACAACAGCGTAAGCATACAGTGACAAATTGAATCTGCAATTCTCATCACACTTGTTAGCGCGCTCACTTAGTACCATGTCAACACACATGCACCTTCCCTCCTCAGTCTCACACTACCCCCCCCCCCCCCCCCCCCCCCCCCCCCCCAACACACACACACACACACACACACACACACACACACACACACACACAAACACACACACACACGCATACACACACACACGCATACACAAACGCATACACAAACGCACACACAAAGCTGTGCACAGCAAAAAAAGGTTGGTGCTACAGTGACAAATTAATTCTGCAATGCTCATCACACTTGTTAGCGCGCTCACTTGGTATTGTGTCAACACACATACACCTTCCCTCCTCAGCCTCACACTACCCCCGCACACACACACACACTCACACACACACACACACACACACACACACACATACGCACGCACAGACGCTCACACACATACACATACAAAGCAGTGCACAGCATAAATAGTTGGTGCTATTGGTCTACAGTTGGTGAATCGAGCTCTGGCAGTATGCTTCAGTAGAATCCAGCAAGACAGGTCTGCGGTGCGAGCCCTTGCCAGGTTCCGAAATTTCGGACCTCCCGCCTTGGAAGAGGTACAGAACTTCCCTCTGTGCTGTCTTGCTGTAGTCCATCCTCAGACGCAGTAGCTGTCTGCGAAACCAAAACCCATCATAGTAGCTTTCTCCAGTATGTACGGTGAATGCGAACGGAAGGGTTCTTTCAACCTCATGCCCCATAGCAGGTCGTATGAATTTTCACTTTTTTACAGCTCGCCTTCCACATGTGCAGTATCTAAGTTACAGGTCCTGGGGCAGGACAAGATAGCCATCCCCACCCCCATCCCCACCCCCATCCCCACCCCCACCCCCACCCCCATCCCCACCCCCATCCCCATCCCCATCCCCACCACCAATCCCCACCCCCCCATCCCCATCCCCACCCCCCATCCCCACCCCCATCCCACCCCCCCCCCCACCCCCACCCCATCCCTACCCCAGCCCCACCCCCATCCCCAGCCTCCCCATCCCATCCCCATCACCCACCCCCATCCCCACCCCCAACCCCCATCCCCACCCCCATCCCCAACCTCATCCCATCCCCACCCCCATCCCCATCCCCCATCCCCCACCCCCACCCCCATCCCACCCCCACCCCCATCCCAACCCCCACCCTCACGCCTTGCTTCATTTGCTCAGGTGCTGCAGCTCAACTCAGCAGAGTACGGCCACACCACACACCACACCACACGCCCCACCACACACCACACCAAACACACACCACACACACACCACACGCATACACAGCAATTGTGGTAGCCACCCCCACACTTTCCCAGCACTTCAAAGCATTCACGATGTGACGATGTGAGTCAAATCAAAGCCAACAACAGGAAACTCCAAGAGTTATGCTCCCACCAGCAAGTCCTATGCAGCGTCGCAAGCGACGCAGAAGATTGGGGGAGAGTGTTGGTAACGGAACGGCAGGTGGCAATGATGGAGCTGACAGAAGCCAATTAGTTCGAGACAGTTGGATGACGTGACAGGCTTCGTCTCGATCATCGGCCGGACAGACGGACAAAGGGGTGAATCTGGGAGCTCTCGCCCCCCCCAGAAGGGGGGGGCTCCCACCAAAAACACCATGCGCAAAGCAGGGTAATTCAAAGCGCACGCTTTTGAGCGCTGACTTTTTGACCCCCTCCGCGCTTTAAGCGCAGTTTTTTGCAACTCCCTGTGGGCGCAGGAAGCATTTTTTGCGCTTTTTGCACTACAAAGCGCAGTTTTTTGTTTTCAAGTGCGCTAAAGCGCCGGTAATTTGGCAATTTGAAGTACCCTGGCGCAAAGCACAAGCCTTCTGTCCCCACTCACTCACTATTAGGGACCGGCATATCAAATAAAATGCTTAATTAAACCTTCGGTTTTATTATGACTAGACCGGTAGACCGCTAAGGCGGTCTAGTATGAAGCATTTTTATAAACTCAAATTTTGGCTGTTGGATGTTTTACTACTTGCAGATAAAATGTATACAAATATGATGTTGACCTATGGCGAGTATGATGTCATATGATCTCATTCAAATTGCATCATATGATATTGTATATAAATGGTAACTTTAGCCTGGTCAGACTGCCGGCATCATATGATATCACCAGCCCCTTTCAGTGATGTACATTGGTCTAGTGGTAGACCAAATCGCTTGAGGATGAAGAGTCGGGGGTTCGATTCCCCCTTCAGTCGCTCTTGGCGTTGCAGGTCGTTGTCAACCGCAATGGTAGCTTGTCCAGTTGAGGTAGGAGACCGCTCCCCACCTGCGTACGACAGGCTCCCTTAACACTACGCCCCACCAGGCGTTATCATTACCTTTCACCAGCCTTCTGTCCCCATTCACTCACTTCGCCTTGCTCCACAAACTTGCCAGGCTTTTTCTTAGGAAATGAGCCAGTGTCTCTACGTAGCACTATGCTGCACTATGCTCCTAGCAGCCTTTGGAGTGCTACTAGCAGCTTTGGGGGGCCAAAAAGGCAACCCCCAAAAGGATCTAGCATAACATCCCCCAATGCTCAATGGTGCATTATTTAGTACTTATGCTACAAGTAGAACCTTCAAGAAAAACCTGAAAACTGCTTGATCACCCACCCACTGCTTGATGTTCCCAAGAGCTCGAGACCAGCTCTCTGGCCCAGCTCCCGATCAATCTGCCACCCCCAACACAGCCGCTGCCCACCAGTCTCGTGACCACGATCCTGCTCTGCACTCCAGCACCCCACTCACTCTCTTCACCTTTCTCCCCCCCTACTCGCTTCACCCACCCAGGTTGATGCTCCCAAGAGCTCGAGATCAGCCCTCTGGCCCCGCTCCCGATCAATCTGCGGGTCCCAACACAGCGGCCGCGCAACAAGCCCGTGACAATGATCCTACTCTGCACTCTGGGGCCGATATGTTTTCGTGCGGCACACTGTCCTCTCGCTTTGGCAAGGAGTACTACATCAAGAGTGACGGCTGTATGGACTTTGGCTTTGTCAGGTAAGCACCCATGTGGGATGACAATTAATTAAAATTGAACAACAAAAGCACCACTGTAACACGAACGCAGGGCCCTGTCGGTTAAATGATTGTTTGGGATTCAGCTTTCATCAATGCTTTCCCTTTTTAGCCCTTCCTGGCACAATTGGGCAAGTCCCATAAGCCTATTAGGCCTATCCCTGGACTGTAACTTACATACAGGTACGCACATCGTGTGTTGAAGCTCACAACCACAGCCCCCATAGTGCTCCAGTCATGTCTATTTGCCTCGGCTCCTGGATGGGGGGTTCATCTGTCGATTGCTCACGACCACAACCCAGATAGTGCTCCAGTCATTTCTCCTTGCCTCTGCTCTACAGACCTGGATTGGGGGTTCATCTGTCCAGGTTGCCAGGGGTAGCAGTGAAAGTCACTATTGGCAAGTGGTCTGGCATGTCCCGCCTTTCCAACGGGTGCCTACTTAGTAGGAATTTCTCCGCCTTTCTTTCTGATTCCTAGGTGGCCGCTGTTTTATGTACGGAATCCCACTTCTTGGGTGAAATCCTTTCAAATACATAATACAAGTCCTAGGTATGTTGCAAGCGAAGAGTGTTGCCCATGCCCATACTGGGGTAAACATTCTTCCAATAAAACTAAAACTCTGTCTATGCCCATCTATTGAGGGAGATCTCTGGCCTGTCCCTTGAGAGCGTAGGGGAGAGTCAAATGGAGCCAAAACATTAACCAAGCTCCAACCCCTTGGCCTCCCCATACCTACCCACACCTACCCACACAAATGCCCATGCACATGCCCATACTCTGTTTCCAGGACGAAGGAGCCTTGGGAGGCTTCTGACGGAGCTGTCCATCTCTTGAGGGAGATATCTGGCCTGTCCATGGAGGGAGTGGTGGAGGCAGTTGAGAGCCAGATGGAGCTGCTGGCTGATCTGTCAGCCACAAGAAGCTTTCCCAAGGCGTGCCACTTGCGCGACACCATCTGGAAGTCTCTGCCGGTGATCGGCAAGAACTTAGGTGAGAGCATCTTTGTGTATGAATTTTGTTTGTGTGTGTGCGTGCGTGTGTGTGTGTGTGCGAGCATTTATGTGTGTGAACATTGTTTTGTGTGCACCAAGTCGCTCAATTTGCGACAAATCGTAAACAAAAACACTGCTCTTATATGTGTCTGCCATCAAATGCAAGCCTTAGCTCCTTTTCTTGAATTGCGATGCTCATATGTGCTCTCGAAAGAATCTACCTGATAATAATAAGTCTTATAATTGTTGTATGGTCTAGAATGTGACGTTTTTGTGATTTTTAATGAAACCTGAAATAGTAGTTTGTGGCAAGCCCACCCACCCCACACTTTTGATAGGCTAATCCTTCAATCAAAAATCTTCTGGGTTTTTCGTTCGGGTAATATGTGTCTGCTATTGCTCCCCCAGGTAAACAACGCTTCAAGCGCCACTTGGACCTCTTCCTCCCGGTCATGTTTGCTGACCTTAATTGTGACCACCAGCTGACGGAGTTGGCGGCTGAGAGGTGTATCGTGGCCGTGGGTGATCTCATTGGCAAGGCAATGTTTGCGGGACGATTGAGTGAGGACCAGCTGGATGCCTACCGTCGCATACCTGGTGCTATGTAGCACACTCGAGTTTTTGCTCGTAGCTTTTCTTTTCAGCTACAAGGAACAGTTTCTAGACAGCTCCCCTGACTGGCTGTTCAGCAAAAACGAACACAACCTAGTGCACCTTGGAGCTATCACAATCAGCTGTCCAGAACTGCTGGAATAGTTTTGTGTAGCCCAGCGGCTGGCTCGAGGACCTACCAAGAAGCTGCTACGAAAAACGGTAAAGGGTACCCTTTTGTTCATGTATATATCAGTCATTGTTTCGTCCCTGATCACGTTGGCAAGGAATATTTTGCTTGTTATGCACGTAAGTGAGGACCAGCTGGATGCATACAGGCGCATACCTGGTGCTATGTAGTACACTAGATGTTTTTGCTGTTAACCATTACAACATTATTTCGTCCCTGATCTCATTGGCAAGGCAATGTTTCAATGTTTGCTTGTTAGACACGCGAGTGAGGACCAGCTGGATGCATACAGTCGCATACCTGGTGCTGTGTAGTACACTAGATGTTTTTGCTGTTAACCATTCCAACATTATTTCGTCCCTGATCTCGTTGGCAAGGGAATGTTTACTAAACAAGTGGGTTAGGAACAGCCGGATACTTAATGGCATGAATCAGGTGCTATGTAGCGCACTTGATGCCTTTGCTGTCTATGAATCTGACTCATCATTATCGGTCATTGTTTCTACTTGAATTGAATTTGGTTTCATAGCTTCAGCCAGCAATTTGGCTGCTCGCCGTTTTCGGCAATACAAAACAAACTAGGAAAGTGTAAACGCGAACAAATCATCTCCCCCCAATTGTTTCATTTTCTTCTTTTTATAATTTTAATTGTTTTAATGTTTTCATCCAGGTTTCATCTTTCATTTTGTTTGCTTCTTCTCCTGGAAGATAAAAATAAAAAACTGTAGTCATTGCTATCAAATGAGCCAAGTGTATTATATATTCATGGATTACATTACATTACATTACATTACATGTTAAAGTCTACTTGACACCGCGAGGGTGTATGAGACTCTGTGCTTTAAACAAAAAGAAAAAGCACCCACAAAGCAAAAAAAAACCATTACATCAGGGGTGTGTCGAGGACAAACAAACCAAACTCCCAACCACCGTTTTGGTGGCGTAGGTATTAAACCCCTTAGAGCCGGACCCAGATCTCAACCACTTACAGTGGCGGAGGTAAGAAGCTAACAAATGAGAAGTCACAAGAAGAAGAAAAAAAGGGATGATAAATTACGGTGCCACTAAGCAGTCCAGGGCTTCCTGTCTTGCTCTTCTACAAGTAGAAAGATAGTCGGCTAGGTTGCTCCAAAAAGACTTAGTGCCATTTCCATTCATAAAGGTTCTGAATGTGGAATCGCAGAATTCCACATTCCATACGGTTAAGTTGGTATCCTCATGGACATGCCTATAAATATCTGTAAACAGATTCTGGTAGCGGAGGCGAATATCATTATAAAAAGGGCACTCAAACATATGCATTTCATCCTCAGGTTTTTGGAACCCACACATTTGACAGTGTCTCATTGAGCGAGGGATGTGTGCTCTATCCACCACCCTCATTCTTTCTGTGTTCAGCCAATGGGAACCCATTCTAAACTGTGCTATAGAACGAATCTGATCCTGCTTATGTAAGGCGGATGTAAAGGGAATCAAGCCATTCTCATCATTGCTGTTGGCTGCGAACCATGGATAAAGAGATGAAGCTTCGCTCGACCGTCCACTTCTGGATTGCACATCAGATAAAGGAGAGGAACCATTTCACTCTCAGATTTGGAAATCAGTTCCTGATACTTTCTGCTTATTTAATTTATTAAGGATTCGTGAGTACATTCAACAACCACATTGACGGCCTGTTCTCTGGGAAACCACGTCCCAGGATCGCTAGGTGACCCCACTCGATTCCTCCCAAAGGAAACAATTCGCCCGTTTCGTTTCTATTCATTCTCCCAATTGGCCACTTCGAGGTCAGTAGGACTCGCGAACCTTCTACCATTTATGCATTATGTAAGCACCACCAAATTTGAAAAAAAGAGGTATTAGATTCTGAGATCTCTTGGTATAATTAGGATCACATCTCAGGGTTTTCCACTCTCTTGCCCATTTGAACCCTTTTTTCCCCCTTGGAGCGGGCATACAAGTAATGATTATTTCTTTGGCCATTTTCATTCGGGTGGGCCCGGGCGTGGCTTGGCGTCTGGGTTTAGCTCTTTTTGTGTTCCGAAACCCGGGAATTATGCCGTCATTCAACGCGGTGGTGGGGGTTTTTATGTGGCTCCTCCGTCACCATACCTCAAACTGGACAACAAGCTCATCGCGGGTTGACAACGACCTGCGATCGTTCCAAAGAGCTGATCCCCAACCTTCTTCTTAATTCAGGGCGATTTTTTCTGGTTTGTTGTACCACTAGACCATTGTATATTATCTGAAAAGGGGCGACACCTAAGTTTATTGGTACAAATACACGGCAATTCTTATCTTCCTTGGTGCTATTACTTGGTGCGATTGTACTGGAGAGGCGTTTTTTGTGGTAATGGGTTAAACAGGTGGTAAGTTAGTGGAAGTGGGACTGTGGAGTGGAGTTGGAGTGGGGAGTGGAAAATTACAGTGGGAATAATTAGTGGGATAGTGGTAGTTGGGAGTGGAGGGGAAGAGAGGGCGAGGAGGAGGATGAGGGAAGAGGAGAGGAGGGGGAGAGAGAGGGAGTGTTAGGTTGGTTCAAGTGGAGTTGGCGTTGAGTGGAAGTGGAGGGGAGTGGAAAGTTGGAGTGTGCAGTGGCCATTGTTTTGGGTTCTCCTTTACGTGCGGGGTCCTCCGGCTCGGTGGCGTTGGCCGTTGCGTTTGGCCGTTGGCTAGTGGTGCGTTATGAGGCGTGGCGTGTCTTCTTTGGGCGTGGGTCGTGGACCGTGGCGTGGGCGTGGGTTGTGTTTTTATGTGTTTGGGTTTGGTGTTGGTTTATTTGTTGTGGTTTTATTTGTTAAGATGGACACACAACTACCCATAATTATGTCACATCTTGTGCAGGATCTAACTATGCGTCTTTCATCTGTCTCGATCGGTTTTCTAACATATCGCAAAACTCAGAGGTGTGATCGGGAACTGCTTTTGGACTGGACGGAATATCACGCTTCTCCTCACCCCACCCACCCCCTTTTTTTTTTTTCCCCCACCCCCATTTATTTTCTTTCAAGTTTCTCCCCCCCCCCTTCTTTTAATTTTTTTTTCTATTTTTCAGTGCGTTAGGAAGGCGGAAACAATCCAGTACGGACCACCTATCCTGGCCAGGCAGGTGGAAGGTGAACGTTTTAAAGGCGTATCCTTTCATTCGCCCAGCCTGTTCTCCTTCCCTGGGAAAAAACTAGCCTGGATAGGGCTGTTAAGCATTCGCGGCACTGCAAAATAAGTCGCACCAGACCTATATTCCCACTGCAACACCCACCCTTGTCACACCTATACAGAGGTTGCCACCCCCACCCCCGTTTCTCTTGTTCCCATGTGATCCTTCTTTTTTTTTTGTTTTTCCTTCTCCTCTTCTGTATCTTTCTTTTTTTTTTTTTCTTTTTCCCTCCTTCCCTCCTTTTTCGTATTGTCCCCCTCCCCTTTTCTTTTTTTTTTTTTTTCTTCTTTCTTTTTTTATGAGTGTTGCTTAATTATATAATAACAGAATCAGGGTTGTAGTGGATTTTATCTTATAGACTTTAACGTGGGCTCCTTTTTCCTTATCGGATACGGTACGGAGACCATACGGGTTTTAGACACTTTAGAGTGAGACGGTTTTTGCACGTTTATAGGTACGTTGGTTACGTGTTAATAGCCATAAAAGATACCCCGAATGAAAAAAAAACCTCTTTGTTTGGGCCTCCCTCCACCACTTGATCCGAGTTTACACATTATTTAGAAACATGTAAAAGGTACATACCGGGCTTTGCAGTGGTATGATGAACCATGTCCAAAAATTCCTCATGAAGGCAGTGGACACGGCCCCAGCCAAAACAGTTAGACACTTCAACAGTTCCGCTTCAAACAGTTGGGGGTCCGGTTAAGGATTCGTGTTTGGAGGCGCGACTATAGACGCGACCTTAACACGGAACCACGTAATCTGGGTTGGCAACATTCCCCCCGGTAGAGGGTCGTTCAACGGGGGACAGGGCTTTTTGCGGTTTGGGTTTGGCACCGTTGATTGTTTCAAATCCTGCCGCGTTCAGCCAGGGGGCGCGTATAGCGAAAAGGAAGATAGCCCGAGGTTAGCCCAAAACCGGCCAAAACCATACGAAACTTTCGGTCCCCCTCCCCTCTTTTTCGGACGGCCAATTCCGTGAGCGTCTTGTCAACAGTTGGAAACAAAGTCTCCCCCCCGTGAACACATTTTTGAATGCCACCCGTCATCTGGCAGCAGGACCCCCTCTACGTCACGCTCAAACCTCAAGGCCAGGCTCTTGGCGGATAACTATGGTGCGCTGAGATTTTCATGTGGAGGGAAGGCCGGGAAAAACTCCGCGTTCCTCATACCCTGCGTACTCCTTCAGCTTTCCTTGTACTGCTGCAACCATCCTGCTGGGCGTGGATTCTGCACCCCCGCGTGGCGCCCCCGGCCCCACCCACCCATTTCACCACGCTCGGAACACCGACATACAGCAGCAAGCTGTCCCCCACTTATTCTATAGAATGCGCCATCCGCGCGGGTGCTGCCTCGAACTCAAGCGGCATGGTATCCACTCCAACCCTTCGGATTTCGCCTATCCCCAAAAACACCACCGTCCTGTTCCTGCGCCCTTTCCCCTTAAGTGCCCCCACATTGGCTCCCTTGCCGCAATTTATCGCACCATGTATCGCCACCACACGGAAGTTTTCATACAACCCTCTTGTGTTTCATCCCCTTTCCTGCGATCCTCCCTTCCTATACACCACAATCATTAAACCCAAAATGCCTCAAGGCTGGTCGCGTTCCCCGGGGGGGGGGGGGGGGGGAGGACTGCAAAAACAACGTGACCCACAACTTCGACATTAACTTGTTCGGCCCGCTTCTTAGCCTTTTTCTGTTACCCGTCTGGACTTGCTAGGAACCTCCCATTCACCAGTTGATTGCGTTACCACTTGGAACAACCATGTCTCCGCTACTTCATTACCTCCCCTTCCCTCCCCCCTACGGCACCCTGTTCCCCTCCGGCGTAGCGCCAATTCGCATCCCTCCTGCGTCTGCGCTATCGGATGATTCACACCTCTCCTTCCTGTTTTTTCGTGCAGTTCTCTTTGAGCGTCAAACTCCTCCCCCGAAACTTGCACCACACTCCCAAAACAGCGAGCTCATCTTCCGCAAGAGGGACTCCGGACTGCTATCAGACTAGTGCGCCCTCCGTTCTTCCCAAACATCTCGAACGCGAAGTCACAGCACCAGCGCAACATCGGGGCTGTGATCGCAGGGGGCTTCCCCCTCATTGTTCAGATCAGCCCCGCTGGCTGCCCATAATGCGCCCCCGTTAATTTTGCGTCCCTCGTGATGCGAACATTCTGGGCCGCCCTCAAGTCGGAAAAGTCATTGCATATTTCCCGGCCGAAACGAATGCCCTCCGCTTTCCTTGGTACACTTCCCAACAACAAGGCCGTGGCCGTCCTCGATCCGCACACCCATCCCACAAGACCTGCGTACCACCTTTCTTCCCCCCCCCACCCCCTGCGATGGACCACCCCCATTACTTTGATGGTCGCTGCCAGGGGAGACGAAAGGCTTCCACTGCAATCCCCGACCCTCGCAAGGAGGCAAACCCTAAACTTACACCTACAACGAAACCACCCCCCACTTTCCCCTCAAATGCCCCAGGTACCACACCTCCCGGCGCACCGCCGACCCCCTCGCATTCGAGTCCTCTCGAACGCGCCCCGGAACCCTTACCACCGGCGAGCGTCCAAACATTACCCTTCGAAACGGATGGACCCGCCCAGCCACCCCCCCAGATCGTCATTAAACGACCTCTGGCACCAACCTCCCACAAAAATACTAAGGCTCATCACTCGAACAGCTCAAGCGCGACCAAAACTTGCCCAATCTGTACAAAAATAGCCACCCGCCCTCGCCCCGGCACAAAAAGAATTGCATAATACGCAGGAGCCGAGCGGAACAAGAAAAGCCGAACGACTCCGCCCGACGCAGGGTAAGATCCATATTAGCGTTTGCTCTGCGAATATGTAAGTTTGGAACCCCGCCTTTGCTACAATTCCAACTACCCGCGGCCCATGCGCTTCAGGGAATGCACGCGACTCCGCTCACCCACACCTTGCCGCCCAGGGACCCCCCTGAGACGCTTCCCCCCCTCCTTTTCTCAACCTGCCCCCCTTGCGACAGCCGTGAGCACCCCCCGTCCCCCCCCCACACCCCCACATACCTCCCGACCCCCCCCCCTCCCCACCTTGCTGGTCCCCTCCCCACTGCAGCGCCAGCGAGGACCCACCTGCCCCCTTGCCCCACTCATCTCACCCTGTCCCGCCCTTCCCCCCCCACGCTGCCCCCCCCCCCGTTTTTTCTCCTACTCCCCCCGTTCCCCCAAGCGCACCAAGCTACCCCACACACCACAACACCCACGCGACCTTTTTCACCAGAAGAGTCCCAATAGTTTGTCCTTTTCCCAACCCTCCCCTACCCACCCCAATACGATCCAAACCACAGACTCCTTTTCCCCCCTCTCCCTTTTTTCCCCCCTCCTCCCTTCTTCCCCCTTCTCCGTTCTTTTCCCCCGTCTCAGTCCCCACCCCTCATCTTTTTTTGACTTTTCCCAACCCTTCCTTTCCCCCTTTCCTCCCCCCTCCTCACCCTTTCCCCTGATTCCCCCCACACACCCAGCGAGACATTATAACCCACACAACCCCCCCCCCCCCACCGTATTCACCGCTCCCCTCCCCATCCGATCCCCTGTCACCTTTACCTCCACCCCGTAATCCCTTTTTTTAACTCCCACCACCTCTTCATTGATACCGACACCACATCTGCTTCTATTTCTCCTAAACCCACACCCTCTCCACCCCGGTTCTAACTCCCCCCCACTCTTCTCAACATCCCTGCTAGATGCCGCACCCCCCCCCCACACTTTTCCCTCCTCCCGACAACACTCTCACCACCTGACCCCACCCCACCGCTCCCAACACCACGTACACCTCGGTTTCACATCACGCCGAATTCCACAACCACTCACCACTAACTCCAATCCCACACCATCATACACTCCACATCCATAGAGAGCGCTTGACCAACAAATCCCCCTGCTGTGATGACAAGTTCCAACACACCACTTCGTACCCTTCAGAACACATCCTACACGTGCCTCGATCCGACCAGGACAACCCGAATTTTTGTCTTCGTAACTCAGCCACCCCCCCGCGGTTCCCCTCTTCTTTCCCCCATCATTCTCCTCACACCTCACCCCCCCCCCCAACCCACCAACCCCCCCATTACCCCATCTTCATCCCAAACAACTCTCCACCCTCTGCCCACTACACCCAGTTTAAGCCCATCACCCTGACACCCCAATAAGTTCCCCCACACGAACCCTAACAAAAACCAGTCCTCCCGTAATGTCCCAGCCTATTTTCAAGAACAGCGATCAGGAGTGAGCTCCAACCTTCCACCACTTCCCCCCTATCCCTGCGCCCCGCCATGCCACACGCCAATCACCAGGGCCCCAAGTCGACCGTCGCACTGTGCCTGGAACCACTCCCAGTACCTGGCACATCTTCCATCACCCCTACACCCCCTCCATAATATACGCCCCCTGACCGGCATATGCATCACCACACGCACCTCTCACCCCACGGGGGCACATTAAATCCACCACATGCATTCCTAAACCTGGGTAAACCATTTGGCAACTCAGATAAATTGCCACCCCCACCCCCCCCCACTCCTACCCTAAAACCCGGGAGGCTACTGACGAGACAGGGAAGAAGCGCAAGGCTTTATTCTATTAGGGCACGGAAAGATGCTCGTGTAAGAAGACGTGGTCCCCTGCGCCCCTGCCTCATCATCGGAATTTATATTACCACCCATGTATCTGATAACATCCACCCTCTTACCCAGGCCCCCCGTGCAAAACCACACACCTGGCTCTGTATTACCTCATGACTCCCCAGGTCATCACCACAGGCCCTCTAACACCTCACAAATCACAGCCACCTGCAGCCTTAAAATGATAACCACACGTTTCCCAAAACCCGGACTCACTTCGGACCTTGGCCCCAACACTTTCACACCCACCTGTAGAGGAAGGGGTATGACCTCGCCCACCCACCAACCAACCTCCAATAACCCCCTACCCCTACCCACCCCCATTCTACTGGAAAACCCCACCTCAAGATTCGACCTACTTGCCCCGGCACACTTCAATGTTCAATAGGCCAACTTGGGGGGCGCGGGGGGGGGGGGGGTCCCAAGGGCCACAACAGCCTCCCAAACCAGGCCATCCCCACAGCCTAACAACACATCAGATCCACACCCCACTCACTGGGGCCCACCCCCCCCCCAACCGTGTAGAGAGGAGACCAACCCCCCTTCTCCACCTTTTTCCCTCCCCTTCTCCACCCTCCCACCCCCACCTCCCATAATGGGAACCCCCACAAGCATATAAATTTCTGCCCCCGTCCCACCCCATAAATACTACACTAGGAGGTCCGATACATAGGACAACCCCTGCTATTCTCGCATACGCTGATCCAACCTCCCCCCCAGCCGCCGTTAGACCCATTAGGAAATAGGAATTAGGGACGAGCACTCACAACTGGCACGGCTGAGGGGCAAAACTTCCGTCTCCCTTGCTTAGCTCCTTCCTGCATCTACACCAACCCCATTGTGGGCATCTCCACCACGTTCTTGTTATAAACCCCCTTACACCCTGCTCAGATTCCCCTTCCCTAACCATGGACCACGGAGAGACATACCCAAAAGGGGGCCATCATGCCGGGGCAGCACAAAGGAACAGGATCCTTAAAGCGCCTCCACCCCCACCAGGCATGCATTGACTCAACTTCAGCACGGTTTATTTGGCATGCAGCCACAATCAAACACTTTCAGGGGTGAAGTTGGTACTTTGATAGAACTCTCTTCAAAAACACCAACCCAATTCTCCTGCTAACACCCCCTCGTAAATGGGGCGAAAGGCATTCCAGGGGCCACACCTATCCCCTTCCCCCCCGGGACCCCCCCCCTGCCGCCTGGCTCCGCTCCCCCCCCCCCCCCTCCCCCTCTGCGGCGGGCCCTGCCGGCGGGCCCCCCCATGGGCGGGGCACCCCCGCCCCACCCCCCCCCCCCCGCTGTTTGTCCCCCCCCCCCCCGGGCCCCCCCCCCCCCCGCCCCCTCTTCCCTCTGGGGCCCCCCACCCCCCGCCTTCCCCCGCGACCACCATCCACCCTGTCCCTCCCCACCTCCCCCCTCATCCCCCCTTTCCCCCTGGGGTGCCCCCCGGCTCCTTGCTTCCCCTTGCCGCCATCCTCGGCCTTTTCTTCCCCCCCTTTTCGACACACCTTCTCACCCCCCCCCGACCATTGTGCGCAACTTTTACGTGGCCAAACAATGGGAACCCCCTTAAAGCAAAGGGCACTAAGGCTAAGTTCTCACTGGTAACTAATTCAGCAACTCTTATTAATTCTACCTTTCTTCCACACACACACCTGACCAATCTCACCTTGGCCTTTCCTTTATCGGCCTGTAATGACCATTCCCCAACCCGATATAAGATTACCATTCCCCACATCCACTTAATTAGGCCCCCCAACAACAGAAATCGCATGGGACTTCCACCTCTGACCTAACTCTGAAAAGGTTTATCAGTGTGGGCAGCTCACGTGATTGCAAGATTTCCTCCAGATCCTACATTCAACCGCATTCCCTAACCAACTGGCTCTTGCTTCCTCCAATACATTATACTCTGGATTATATGGGACATGCTCAAGGGCCATATTAAGCAAAACTGGACGGGGAGTGGTGGGGATATGAAAAAATCTGAAAGGCCCTATCCCCTTTGAAGCCTCCTAACTAGGCAAAACATCTTCAAGGCACATTTAATTACCCCTTTAACAGACAAACATTACTTGGGAATAACCTAGGGCCCTCAAAAAAACTTTCCAGCCTGAAATTTACTATGAAACCAAAAAACAACCCAACTCCAAACTATCATTATAGCCCTACCTACCACTCTTAATCACAATTTGCTACAGCAGACTCCTCAGACCCAGGATAGTTCTTACAGACCAGATGGATCTTACTGACTCCTCCACAAAAACTCAACAACTTCTCTTCACGACCTTCCACACCCTACAAGATCACATTCAACCCCTGAAAGATCCTAAGGAGCCCCCAGCTCCTACAGAACTGCAGAACTTGGTCTTCTGATGATTGAAGGAAGAATACCAAAATATTAAGAAAGAAAAACCTAAATTAAAAAAAAAGGAACCTTCTACCAATAAACTATTACCAGATATAATATTACCAAGGAAAAACCTACTCCCCCCAGGACTCACCACAAAAAACCTTCCAAACGAAAAGGGTGGGAAAAGAATTTTAAGAATTAAAATTAACCCAACACACCTCATATCCTGTTTCAACAGCAGCAAAAAATGCCCACTCTATCTCACTAACATTATACACAACTTCCAACCTCTGGCAGCTCAGGCATCTTCTCAATTTCGGGAAACAAACTCTACGGACCAATATTCGAAAACTAATGAGCCAGACATTTGCTTTTCACCGAAACAAAACTCACCTCAAACAACACAGGTAGGTTATAATTAAATATGATCAAAAACAAAGGGACCCTATCTGACTACCATTTTCATCAACAGCAGCCACAAAAACCACTAAGCAAAAGCTACCAATGCAGACAAACATTGTAACCCGCTCAGCTGGAGTTATTCAACACTTATAAAAAAGACTCTTACTCACAACACCAATAAACATGAAAGTCCCACACCTGACATTAGACTGCGTCATCTCATCATTCAAACTATTAAACAAAACACTACCCACATTTAGCGCGTTCTACATGGGCCCCTGCCCAATTGACCCTGCCAAAAAGAGCCCGAATTGATGAACCCCAACATTCACTACATTATATCCCAAAACCCTTCATCACTATATTGCAGGGGGAGACTGGAAATGCAGGCCTCTACGCCTTAAATGATAGAAGCAACACAATCAAAGCACTGGAGGGACAGGCCCCAACTCCCATCAACAACCTTTAATAAAATAAATCCCCCAATTGCACATTCAAACCGTCACCACTCCCCAACCCACACTTTACTTCAGACAACTTACTACAGTACAGGAGAAGATGACATCATCTCATCAACCCCCAAACTGCAAACCCACGGTTTTGACAGGAAACTGGCCCCCACCCAAATGGGAGACACATGGAACCACTTGACCTTGGAAATCAACACATTACCTCTCTCTTCTTTCCCCCTCATAAGCCTTGAAATACCACCTCACAATCCAAACACCTCAAACTGCAGCGTCCCTCTCAAGGGCAAACAAGACATGGCCCAAAGCTAAAAGAAGGCCATCTCTAATCAATTTCTCCATCAATTCAAGGCACCGGGGGCCACAATGATAACCATTTAACAGTATATAAAGGGCCTTGGAACTATAGGCACAAAAACTGTTAACTGGAGAAGGATTTTAAAAACAACTGCACACATTCCATCTATTTAGACAAGAACTCAAAAAGGCCCACCATACCAGAAGACCTTAACAAGGCATGACCAATCATCTCATGGTTCACTCTTCACCAAGCTATCTCCATCATGACTGACACCTGCCTACCCAAAAAAGGGGCCTAGCTACACAGGCACCTTTGCCAAGACAAAAGGGTTTGGCTGGTTTTGTATAAATCAGGGAACCATTACTTAATCCGCCAGCGTTTCGAACCCGGGGCATGACTCCGCACCTATTAATGCCCATGGCGTGACGCTGAGTTTGCCGGGAAAAACCCAGCACTGGCGCAGGTTTCAATGCAACCATTACGGCGAAACCCGCGAAAGAAAAGAAAGAAAAGCTTCCGTCAACGTGCTTCATGAGTTGGCCCATGACCGAAGCACGATACTTCCTTAAGCAAGGAGAGGGACACGCGAGGCAGCATCGGATGCTGCCCTCCGGATATGCAAAAAAAAAGATTATCCCGAGGTGGAAGGCAAAAGTCCTATACACCTTGACTAGGGCATCCGGTCATGTTGGCAAGCATCATGGATAAAGAATCATGAAACTCTTGGCGGGGTAGGGTAAGCGCACTGGAAACACAACAGTGGCAGGAATCGACAACTAGGACTTTCACCATTGAAGAGGCCGAAGGTTCCAGCAAGGCAGGAGGGGGGAGCACACCGAGGAGTAAAGGACTCACGAATCGCTCAGGGAAAAAATTTCAGCGCAAGCAAGGGACCAGCGTCATAAGGCGGGCTGGTCATCTAAAGTTCTGCTGAGATTTATAGGGAACGCGAAACACGCACAAATGAGGCTCGAAAAATCAGGACCGAACCAGCGGGACAAGTAAAAAGGGAGTTGGCACCTTAAAACAAATGGTACTCGCAGGTCACTGTTCCTCCGCCCAACCCTCCAAGAGGTCCACCACCATTAGCAGGAGGGTGAGGGTAGTAATCCCTGGCCATCAACAGGTCCCAAGAAAAGGCCAGACACTCTAGAACCTAGCTCAGGAATAAAGCCCATCACACGCCTAGGGCCTAGGGGGCGGACCCTTGCTATCGAACCCACCCAAGCCTGAAGTGGCAGTCATATCCCAGGGCCTAACCGTACAGAGTGTCGGTTTGGTGGCACAGGGGGACGTCTTAGCCAAATCATCAAGAGGACACGGGTCTCCTTAGGAAAGGGACACGGTCGCAAGGCCATTGCTGATTAATGACACTGCGAATCCCGCGCGTCCAAGAATTCTCCATTTCTTGTCGTGGAGTTCTCAAAAAAATAGCGGGAGGCCCTTCGCGGAAAGGTGGCATCGCCAAAAAGCAGGAGTGGTAGTCCAAATGGGAGGGACCGTATAACCTATCAGCTTGGTGGGATTAAACACTCCGTGAGAGTGGGACTGTAGTGTGTGCAGGCACGCAATATAAAAATGCGGAGACGAGAATAAATATTACAAAGATAGTGGAAAAACATATAAAAAGGGACAACCAAGCGGAGGAAAAGGGAAAAGGGGGGCGGTTAGCTTAGCCTGGGAAAAAAAAAAAACCTGATTTCCAGGTACCAGGTTAGTTAGACAGCGGGTCGTCAAAAGAACCGATGAACGCGTCAAAAAGGTAGCACAGTAAGCGCTGACATAGTACTGTCCAAGGGACCGATAGTTCTAGTCCGGAAAAGTTACATAAAGTAGTCACCAAGTCATAAAACGCGTGGAAGGCACCGCAAATTCATGGGCTGACACCCCACGGACAACTTATAGACACTATTAAAAAAGAATCTACACAAACTCTTACTAAACATATTCTCCCTTTAACCAATACCACCTGGCTCCCCCAATCCCCTATCAATAGGGGCACAATCCCCAGGGGGATACTCTCTCCCCCCCTACTCTTCATTATCTTTCTAGAACCCCTACCACAGGATTGGCTCGTTCTGGGGGACGTTTTAGGGGAACAGAGCAGCATTCTCCCTAACCCTCCAAAACAGAAGATGACACCACACCCAGCAGGCGGCTTTGGGGTAATGCTGACGACACTGCTGTCCTAAAACAGGCAAGCTCAGAGGGACCTTTCGCAGTCCCAATGTGGTTTAAAAAGTTCCAAAACTTTTAGCCATTTGTCTGGTCGGGCATCCTCTTAACGCACCAAAATGTGTGGTCAGGGCATACTCCACAAAATCACACCCCTCTTTCAACATAAACTCACAACAACACTATCAAAAACCAAAGGCTAGATAAAATTCCATAGGAACTCCTAATGGCTACCTACCAGCCCCGCCTGGGACCAAAGGCTACAATACTTGGGGGCGTTCACATCTAACGTAAACCTGAAAATTGGAAAAAACTCAACTCCACCTCTACTATTGGAAAAACCATTCACATAAAGGGATGAGTAGCCTCACCAAAAGCTTTTTTAAAAAACAGGGCAACCCCCCACCCAATTGCTACGATTAATTTCACAATGTGTCAGAGCAGCTATTAAGACCCAATGATAGTTAGCTCCCTTCTCACTAAACGACACATTCACGTCATTGGACAGAGCAGTATTAAAAAAACAGTTTTTAAACACTTGTTGACTCCCTTCCCAGATCTTCCTGACAAAAGGAGGGCACTCCACCTCCTAAAACAGGGAGGCAGGGGGGGACTAGGGGTGCCCTCTTCCTACTCACTAATAAAACCCAGATTACTGCAACAGCCCTCACCCAGGTCCATGGACGACCAAGGTCACCTTGAAATCCTCACTAGAGCTCTCCTTAATAAATCAAACTTCCCACCATGACCCACTCTAGATCCTCTCTCTCTATCCCGCAAGCAAACTTCTTAAGTAATGTCCCTAGGGCCCGCCACGGCTGGAAAATTATTACAAAAAATTCTTGACATAACAATTTCCTTGGAATTGGACACAAGCAACTTTTGACAAAAACGTAAATACACTTCTTCCTCTCCCTCCAAAACAGGCCAATCCTTGTATCACTCATGACTCCATTCCCATGGGACCTGGGCATCTATTCATACCATGACCTGGTCACCACATGGGAACTCACCTTGTCAGGCACTACAGTCTCTTTATCACCTTACACCAAAGTTTACTAAACACCACCAAAACGGTCCCTTGAAACCGCATCACCGCTCCACCTCTCCTCCCTCCAAACTGTCGCCTCCCCAATAACAACTCTGACCCCCACTTCCCCTCTCACCACGACCAACTTGCGCCCGGTTACGCCAAATTTGCGCAAGAACACAAAACCCCGATAACGTTTAATCTCCTGCTTTATTGAAAACCCTCCACCCCAACCCACCCCGCGTTACCAACCTTCACGCCACGTTACTGACGCAGACTACAAGGCGGGGATTTCATTTGGGGGGGACCTGGAAGGAAAAAAAACCAATGGTTGGGCGTGGGCCCACGGCAGAAACCCAAGCAGTACGCGCACCAAGCATGGGGGGAATGCTTTAGTGGGCACCGTAATTTATTCATCCCTTCTTTTGTTTCCTCTTCTTGTTGAACTTCTCATTTGTTAGATTCTTACCTCCGGCCACGGTGAGAAAGTGGTTGAGAATCTGGGTCCGGCTCTAAGGGGTTTTTATACCTACGCACCCCAAAAAAACGGTGGTTGGAGTTGGTTTTGTTTGTCCTCGCGACCACACCCCTGATGTAATGGGGGTTTTTTGCTTTGTGGGTGCTTTTTTTCTTGTGGTTTGTTAAATTTTTTAGAGCACAGAGTCTATTACACCCTCGCCGGTTGTGCTCAATTAGACTTTAAAATGTAATGTAAGTATGTAAATTGTATGGGGCTGGCCCCAGCAGTTGAATTGCCACCTGGGGCAGGGACCGCACTACTGCAAATCCTGATCCGTCCACTCCTCCACCTCTAAATTTTAACCGTGCATATAGAATAACTTCCCCACCTCCAACCCTTGACAGGAATTCCGCCGAGGCCATTGACATTCCCCCCTTTTTCTTTTTTTGACCAGAACACAGCGCACACTGCCCACCGTCCTTTCTCCCTTTTTTTTTTTCTTTGGCTAGCGGGCCTGCTCCACCTTACTACGGATCCCAAATACAAAAGCCCTGGGCACATCACGCGCTGGGGGGCAAAGCGCTTCCTTACAACGACGACAAAAAACTTAGTTCACTTCCACTGTGGCTTCCACGTTTCAATGGGCCCCCCACCATCGATGCACAACGAAAACATATCAACTCCTACACACACATGGGATAACGCCATCAACCACAGCACTCTCTTACCTCCACTACCTACACCATACATGGAAAACCCCCCATCTCACAAAATGCGTCTCACCTTGTTGAACTTTTGGACAACCAAGCATACGACCAAATTACCTCACTTTAAAACTAATCCCCCATTAACCACCAACCTCAAAACCCTAGGGAAGGACAACCACCTCCACTAAACTTCAACAAACCTAAGGCCAATGGGCCCCACCTCCCCAGGATTTAATGCTGACAACAACAACCTGTCCACAAACTTTGGAAAAGTGACCACCCACACGACAAGGCCACAGGACTTTGGGAATTTCAAACCCCCAACCCTCAGGCATACATTATACAAAAACAGGATCTCACCCACCTCTTTATGGGACCAATCCACACACACACACACCAAAACGTATTCATATCTTTATAAAACCCCATTCTGGTCACTGGTTCTTGGGCACAGCCCACGAAAGGACTAACCTTCTCAAACAAACAACTATGACCACTTCAAAAAAATTCCCACCCTTACACCCCCCCCCCATGGGACAACTGACCACCCAAGGAGGGACATACCACCAACTGACTTAGTGCCCTCTTCACCCAGATACAGAGCGCTCCTGCTGCTAACCAACAAACTATTTCTCTTTTATCTAAACCAAGGCCGGCAGTGCTGGCTATGGGCATTACCACCATCGTTACTTATAACCCACCCTTAGTACGACCAAAGGCCTCCACCAGCTTTCTTCTACCGCCCTTTGCTGGATCAGCTTCTTTGGCTTCCAAACCAAGACACCTTTCTTACCATCTGGGAACTGGGGGCTCACTGGTGGACATTAGACCACTAACAACTCCACGACCACAAAGCACAACCAAGGAAGCTCTTTACGGTGGGGCCCAGGCCAGTTGATGACCATGCTGAAAACATACTTCAGGCCCTACCTGCACCCTGATGCTCCTCCCTTTGATGAAGGCCTTGCTGGCCCCTTAACAAAACCCTCCTCCACCATCCTGGATTCACTATAATTGGACTCCAGGACCGCAGTCTGAAATTTTTATACTAACCTTCTGAATTGGCTTGGGCCAGCAAAAATCTCACACTCCACCCTCACCCACAAAACTACCACCCTCATCCTTATATGCAAACCCCCACAGCCCAAGGATACCCTATTTTCCTAAAAAACTCCCGATTTTTATTGACTATGGGGGACATACTACATGCCAAAAGCCTCTCCTGCATTTCCTGGGAGGCCCTCTTAATATAACTCCCACTAACAACCTCTTACTTCTCTGTGACATTGGTCATACTTACCCCCGTATCAGGGCTTTGAAAATCCAAACTTCGGTAGGAGTGGACAGTAGGATTAAAAAAGTAGCGGAACAGACGCCAACATCTATTTAACACGGAGAGAGACAAGGATTAACGTTACAGGACACAGGAGACCCAACCATAAAGGGGCACTGTTGGGAAATGGAAAAGGGAGGGCCGGTAGGACTTAGACAGGAACCTAACAGGGTACAGATCAGACCCGGAGACGTAGGTGACAGGGAAGCTGCCACTTGGAGTCATTCTCAAGGATGACTCAGTCCCACGGGAGAGGAAAAAAGTTGGGCTCAGAGAGGAGCCGAATCAGGTCTAAGGGGAGTGACCATAAGTAGTCACCAAGTCATAAAAACGCGTGAGAGCACCGCTATATACCTTGATGGATTCTCCACCTATGACAACAGGTGGCATTACAATAGTTACACTCCAACCTATGGCACTGGTGACATAGAAAAAAAACTATATTTGTAACAAATAAAAAAAAAAAAAAAAAAAAAAATCAAAGAACTTCCTAAAAACAAAATCGAGAGAAGAGAAGAAAACTTTCAATGAAACCCGAGAGGGTTTTTGGTAAGGGAAGGTATGAAGGCAAGGCAAAGGAACCAAAAAATTTGCAAAGGTGATATTTAAAGGAGGACAAACCTAAACAAAAAAAAAAAAATTTACCATTACATTACATGTGTTAAAGTCTTACTGACACCGTCGAGGGTGTATGAGACTCTGTGTCTTTAAAACAAAAAGAACAAAAGCACCCAAAGCAAAAAAAAAAAAAACCCCATTACATTAGGGTGGTGTCGAGGACAAAAAACAAACCAAACTTCCCAACCACGTTTTGTGGGGCGTAAGGTATTATTGTAAAAAAAAAAACCCCTTAGAGCCGGACCCCAGAATCTCAAACCACCTCACCTTTAAGTGGCGGGGAGGTGGGGTGGTAGGTAAGAAGCTAAAAACAAACTTGAGAAGTCAACAAGAAAGAAAAAAAGGGAGAAAAAATAACGGTGCCATAAGCAGTTCCAGGCTTCCTGTCTCTTGCTCTTCTACAAGTAAGAAAGATAGTCGCGTTAAGGTTGCTCAAAAAAAAAAAGACTTCTTTAGTGCCCATTTCCATTCATAAAGGTTCGGACTGTGGAATCGCAGGAATTCCAACACTTCCATTTACCGGTTAAGGTCGGTATTCTCCTGACCAGTGCCTATAAAATATCTGTTGAAACAGGCTTCTGGTAGGCGGGATGGCGAATATCATTATAAAAAAAGGGCACCAAATATATGCATTTCATCCTCAGGTTTTTGGACAACCCACACATTTTGGACAGTGTATCATTTGAGCGAGGGATGTGTTCTCTATTCCAACCACCCTCATCTTTCTGTGTTCAGGCCAATGGGAAAACCATTTCTAAACTGGTGCTTATGGAAAAGAATCTGATCTGCTTAATGTAAAAGGAGGATTTGTAAAGGGAATTCAAGGGCCATTCTCATCATTACTGTGGCTGCGAAACCATTTTGGTTTTTTTTATTAGGAGGCGTTTAAAAAGCCAAAAAACCCTTCCTCATCAGGGGATTTGTCTCTAACTGCCATTGGTGTCACTTGGTACTTTAACCTCCCATGACTCAAAAAATTTCCAGGAACATAATACCTTCGGACATCGACCAGCATACAAAATGTTGATGTTTTTTACCTGGAATCTAGCTTGTGGGAGGCGCGACAACGCAAGTTCATGACCCAAGCCAGGAGTGTTTGGAGTCAAAAGATCAAAAAAGATTCCACTCAAAAGAAGCCATTTTATAAGGATCCTCAGGTCTTTATGAATGGTCTGTTCCAAGAAAGGCGCCGAAGCTTGTTAAGGCCAGGCAAAAAACAAAGCAAAAACACAAACGGGGTTCTACCCAGCTCTCAATGATTAATAGTTAGGATGTAGTAGCTGAGGATGGAAACACCCCCAAAACCATTGTTTTAAGTTATACCTCTATGCCATTCTCACCCAAGCCTATGGTCATTTGAGGATTAGCGTGTTGTCAGAAATAATCGAAAGGCCCACACCAAACAGCCAAAATCAGGATTGGGTTGTACAAGGGAGAATCAACACAGGTTGGGTGAAAGAATATCAATATTGTTATCTCCATAGTATGGCAATCGGCCTACGGGAGCATGTGGGTGGGCCTTTTGGGCTTAGTGAGCATCCGTAGAAAAAAGGGCAGCTTTTGCACGATTTTGGCTTGAGTCACCATACACAAAAGAGGGTATCCCAAGGGGGAGCAGATAAAAGGATAACTTTAGTGGAAAAAAGTTGTGTCTTCCATAATAGGACAAATTGTAAATCGGATCCCATGCGGGCCTCATCACAGGAATTGCTGTTGGGGAAAAAGACAATCTCAGTTTTCTTAATATTCACAGCCATTTCAAATCTTATAGCTTAGCAGAAATCTCTCAGTTTTTTTTTTTGCAGGTCAATTGCATCGCTTGCAAATATCCAAAGTCGGTTAACAACGGTTTATAGAAAACCCGATCCGGAATAGGAAAAACCTAATTTGCCAATCAATGATAAAAACGTAAAGAAAACTCTAAATGTAACCAAAAGAAAAAAGAACACCCTCTAAAAATGTAAAAACCACAAATTCCAGAGAATACATGTAAACCAAAAATTCTAGAATACTAGAATACATGTAACCAAAAAAATTGGTTTTTAAGGAAGGAAGCAGTTCATTAAAACATTAGCGAAATTAAAACGCCCAGAACAAACCATAGGATCAAGGGGCTTGGTTTTGAAAGGGGGTCAGCACAGTTGTCCTTAGTGTTAAAACATAGGGCAAACATACAACCTGGGCCTCCTCCACCAGGTTCCTGGGAAAATTATAGTGATTGGAATGACAATCAATGTGCTTGTTGCGAGGGAGCAGCTGACAGTTCATGGGCCCCAGATCAAGGACCCAAGTGTTCAACCCTGAATGGTGACCAGGGGGTCCACCCAAGGCAGCCCTATAGATTCAATTCTCAAAACTTTTTCAAACCATTGCCCCTCCCCTGGCAGTTCTGAGAAGGGGCTGATCCAGCCTCACTGGAGAGGGCAAGCTAAAAGCAAACCAAGGGGTTGCCTTTGTGCTCCATTCCCGTTCACAAAGGAGCCTCCAGCCAAGCACAGCCATAGCCAGGTCTGAGGATCTCTGTTTCAGACCATCATCAGCAAAGGATGAGTCACTAAAGACAGTAAAAAGAGGAAACCAGGGCTGTGAGTGTAAGTTGAAGGCCCAGATGGGTTTTTTTGAATGTTCTCTCACAATACAAAAAAAAAAAAAAAGCAAGCGCTTGGCTGCCAGGCCATCAGGGGGGCCAGTGGGTTGATTTTTGCAGTCCTCCTCTTCGAAAAACATGGACAGGTAGCTCACGCAAAAAAAAAAAGAAAATAATCAGGGGCCTCTTTGTGGCAGGTTAGGGGGCCAGTGGGTACAGGCAAAAAGCCCCACAAAGAGGAGAGAGGTACTGGCTAATATATAGAGGGCCCAGAGGTTCCCCAGGAGGAATCAGTGACAGCTGCAACTTGGCAATGGGGAATGAAAATAATTGGGCTTGGTTATCAGGCAGTTGAGAACCAAAACTTGCCTCACCAGCTCAAACAATTGTAGGCAGTGGCTGGGAGAGGTTCGATCTTAAACACACCTTGCCGTCAGAAGAATCAAGTGTACAAAAGGGGGATGTCCAATGAAAAAAAAGGAACTGGGACAAGGTACACCATTTCCTTGACTTCCCACCCAGCTGCTTCCATAGCCTTGATCAGGCAAGCATACCTATTGAGCTCACTAAAAGACAGGCAGATAAAGTTCATCCACATAGTAGGTCAGGACCATTTAAGGCTCCACCCACCAGTTAGAATCCCTCTGAAATCAGAGGCAGGTTCAGCTTTGCCCATGGTTTTTTTTTTAATTTTAAAAAAACGTGGGGCAACCAAACCTGCTTACATATTTGCTCAAAGGCCCTGGGTTTGCCTGTCAAACCAATCCATAAAGAGATTTTAATCCGCTTGGCACAAACAAGGGGAAACAATGTAGGACCCAAGTTTCATGAAAAGGCCCTCAGGCTGGTAACAGAAAACGGTCCAGACCAGGTTTCCAGCTTGGCATTTAAGAATGCAGGTCTTGATGTCAAGGGCTGCATCACAAAACTTTTTTATATGAACGTTGGATGATGGCAGAAGGGAGCACACCCGAGACCTGCTTTAGAGGAAGACGGGGGGCATAGACAATCAGGGGTAGTCAGCCCCCAGGGGGGACCGTTGCAGAGAAAACCACCACGAAACTACAAAAACGAGCTTTAAAAATCGCAAAGAAGGAAACCATTCAAGCCCAGTTTTCTTTGACAAATAAACCATCTGCCAGGAGAGTATCCTCTGCTAGGGAGGGCTTGGTGGAGTGGGGACCCCAAGTGCCATGAAGCATGGAGGAAAGGGAGGCCCATCATCATCCCCTTCAATAGCCTGCAAGCCAGAGATCTCTGTCAGGGTTGGTGGTGGGTAAACAAACATTGCAGCTTTATCAAGGAGAAGTTCCGTAGAGGTTGTAGAAAAAGAAAAAAAGGCCCCCCCCACGGTACAAAAAGCCAGTTGTGTTACTTGTACATGGGGACAGCCGGGGGGGGGGGGATGGGATATCAGCAAGTATCCAGCAGTAACCGGGAATAAAGCCCCCAGCGCAAGCACTCAGGGCGTGCGGTTTTTTTGAACAAGGCGGCTCCTTTTTGCCTCTAAATCGTCGAGGGGCCTGGGTACACTGGGAACCCCCCAGCCAATACGCAGTGTAAGAGTAAGTTAGTTATTCTGACCCGGACAGTGTTCGACGGTCATCACTTCACATAAACTTCTTGTGACGGCCCCATCGTCGCAATGCTGGTCCGGTTTTTTAAAAAATGTTAAAACACCAGTTATTAGAGGGGGTTTGAAAGGATTCAACAACTTCCCGGAAGCTATCCGAAAATAAAATAGGTGGAACGGGGTGGGTTGGCGAAACTAGTGGGCATAGTGGGACCTTGACTAAGGTTCCAATATGGCGACCCGAGGGCGGTCCTAATTCCACGACTTCACCGACGAAAAAACGTGGCGCAAGAGGGGAGGCCCGGCGAAAACCCTGAGGATTAGAAATTACATAAAAAATAAAAATTAGAGGGCTTGGAAGGAAACATCAGACTCCCCATGGGCCCATGCCGCGGCTCACGCGATTACATGCACCCATCATTTACCTGGCCCTGGGGAAACCGCATCGGTCACCTCACCATGCCAGTTAAAGCGGTCCAACAATCGGGGTTGGTTTTAAAAGGGGGCCAGGACATTGTAGTGTATCAAGGCCCTTCATTTACGATGATTAGCGGCAGGGGGGGAGGGAGGGAAAAAAACCAAAAAAATTTAACTGGAGAATCCATCATAGGAAAGAGCCCAGGGGATTTACGTTATAGCTAAAACCATAAACGGGTTAATAGAAAAAAGAGCACATCCACGACTCTCACCACTGGCCACTTGGAACCCAACACAATAAACCCTTATCACAGAGGGAAGAGAATTCCCAACCAGTCTACAGATAAACGCGCCTTTCCCTTCGTCAAAGCTTTGATTTATTGCGCTTTCTTCCCATTCAATAAAAGGGAACATAGCATGGGCACCCGAAACCGCGCAAAAAATAACGAGACATTTCAAGGTTAGAAACCCCAAAGAAAACAACTCATAAGGGAGTTTGTCACCCTGATAGGAGCACGCCGGTTCGTTAGGTAAAACACGCGGCGACCGTTTTTGAAGGACAGGCATTTTAGGGCCAGGAGGGACTTAGTGAGCTTTAGACCCAAAGTGAATGCTCCTAGCTTACGTTCTGAGGGAAGGGACCCCCAATTGTACCGTTCCACAGTCGCATTCTTGCTGAGCAGTGTAAGCCATGGACAATTCATGCACAAGCCACACCAAACCGATTTCTAACCAATTCCTCGAACCATTCACTATAAAGTTCCTAGCCCTGTAGGACCTAAGAAACTTGAAAAACAAAAATCCATGCAGCTGAGTCATCCCATCTGAGCGCGATTGGCGATTGGTAGAGTTTGAACTGCTAAATGGGGAGCTTCATCCCTGGTTCTCAAAGCAACAAGGAACTCAGCACATAAGCCAGAGTACTGGTCAGTGGAGACAAGAAACATTAAAAACTCCCCACGGGCAAGCCCCTCCTAATATTAAATGGCCCCAGGATTGTCCCAAGTGAAGGCGGGGGGCGTTGTTGTAATGGGGGGAACGGAATCCTAGGTTTTGCTTTCTTAGGAAAAAAAAAGGCGTTTTTCCCTTTTGGCTTCTGAACAAGCATCCACTGGGAATCTTAGAACACAGTCTTTGCACCTGTGGAGCCATTGAGGGGAAGTTTGAAACCAAACCGTCCTTACAAGGTTTGGGGAAATGGCCCATTCATAGCCAGGGTGACCCAAGCCCCCTATGCCACAAAAACCATTCCAGGAGTGTATAGGGATCCCACAAACTGCCACCCATCCTCATCAACATTAAGAGCAAAAAGTGTTTTGTTGATAAATTTTTAGCACCATAAACGGCCACGATGGGGGTGTGACCCAAGGGCATGCCTTACATTTGCAAACTTGTACACACCCATCACTGGAATAAGGGGAAAGACCACGGACAGAAGAAGAAGCCCTGATTTTGTGGCAGTAGTACAACTACGACATCAAAAGAATCTTTGCAGTTGTGAGGCTAATGGGCAACGCATTACTGACATGAGGTTCACCGGAAGTGTGGGATTGTTAGGAAGAGAACATTGGTTAAAAGTGATTGGTGTGGTAAAATCAATCAACTACCATAAACACAAATTAGAAAAACCCTGACCCACCAGAACCCTTTGAAAACCAACACCTCCCCAAATTTAACTGCTGGCCAGTCTCAGGAAGGGCAATATGGAAATTACACATGTGATGAAAACAAAGGGAATATCAACCTGTGGATTGACCATCCCAGCCTCCCAGAATCAAACCATGGCCAGACACCCTCACCACAGGCTCGGGCTTCAGGGGGGAAGGACATTTGAAATTTCGCCAGTGTGCCAAGCAAGAGGAAACCCCGGAGGAAAAAGGAAGAAAAAGGACAGAAGGCGTTACCTCCCTATTTCTTGTTCAAAAGGCATAACCATCAATCTGAGGCCTGCAAGGGAAAGGGCCAGCTGCCGCGGCAGAGTGTAAGCACACCTGGAAGGGCCAAGGGCCAATGGGCCACCGGATTGGTTAAAACGGTGCACCAGGCTTGGTTTACGGCAGGTTGCGGATGGCTTCGTGATGTGAAAAAAAGGCGATCCTCCGAGTGGGTCGTTCTTGCTGAGGGCATGGGGGCCCCAAGGGGCAAATCCACGACGGCCGCGTCTTGTTAGAACCGGAAAACCCTGAGAAAACAAGAATCCCCTGGCCCACGGCTTGAAACGCAGCATTGGCAGGGAACCTGGGGGAGAGCGTCCCGGGACCAAAAAACCCAGGATTTTTGCCTGGAGTCGGACCCCTGGGGAGGCAATGTTCAAAATGTCGAGGGAGGGGGGGACCGATATGCCTCAGACAACAAGACCAGTAATCTTACGTCTGTATGTTGCCAAAATCTACCGTACTAGGATCAGCAGCGATTCAAATTCGGATCTCAAACGGGATCCCAGTTCAAATGGTTTCCCTGGCGTGGCGCTTGAAGAAAGTGACACAGGATGTCCCGCCTGCGGAGTGGTCAGTTGCACAGACTGCGACTTCCTCTTCCATAAGGGCAGGTGTTGGGAAGGTCAAGGAAGACGAAGTTTCAACGTCCAGAAACTCATGGGCACCACTCACCATGAAAGCTACACAGCTACTCAGCTACAAAGCTGGTCGGATACGGAAACCCTGTGCCGAATTTCGGTCGGTCTGACCGTAACTCGCCCTCAGATTTGGTCGTGCATACCGGAACGGACTCCCGAGAAAGTTCCGGGCAAACCGACATTGGGAATTTTTGGCTCCAGTTATACCACCATCAATACCCAATACCGGAATACCGATCGGTTTGTTCTACCTGAGGGCTGCTGGTCGGTGAAGATTTCGGTTGAGGATTAGATATTATTTAACTAGACCCTAAACCCTAGATGTACCCCAAACCCTGTAAAAACGTGTCTCCAGTCGGGTCGTACCAACGACCTCAGGATTAAGACTGACCGGGTCCTGCGCTCTCCCAACTGAGCTATAGAGACGGTTTCCTCATGAGTGCCGGACCAGAACTCTATATACGCGAAGGGCGTACTTGACACCGATGACTGACCGTTCAAGTTAGATTGCGACGGCGGCTATTTTAGGGCTGAGGGATTAGGGCTGCCAGGGTAGGACAATGGCCTTCCTGGGATTGGCGGCCATACCGGAACTCTCTTTTACCCTTCCGGCCCACTTTTGGCAATCTTTTAATACCGCACTTTTTGTTCCTTTTTCAAAAAACCTCCGGTTTTGACAGCACTTCGGTTTTTTAACCTTCCGGTTTTTTGCCCCCACTTTCAGGTCACAGATTGGGGCATTTTTACAAAAAAACGAATTGAGAGTTGTAATACATCCATTTATGAGCCAAACTGGAAAATGTGCATCTCAGCACACCCCATTCATATGGCTAGCTAAGCTACTTCATCACCTTAATTTAACTTAACTGGCAGCCACATTGCGTCAACTTTCATAAAGCAGAGTTGAAAAACCTGCATGTACATGTCACCACTTGGGAATAGATCTGGCATCACAACAGAAGTTTATTTATTTTGACAAAATAATTCCTAGACAGCTACTCTGGAATAAGCTGCAGCATCTACAGTCCCTCAAGGAAAGGGTCCACTTCGTTGTCATTCATCAGGGGAGGCATGCCAGCAATGTCTTCATCGTCATCGGAGATGGGGTCCCTATCGGACTCATCACTCTCACTGCTGAGCTCACTCAGCTCATCATCATCCTCATCCCACACACACCAGCAGGGGCAAGTGGCTAGCAATGCAGATGGGCTGCCACTGTTACACTTGTGGATGCAAAGTTGTAGAACCAATCTGGAGTTCGTAAGGGGACTGTGATTTCAACTAGCAGCGGGGGTCAAGTGGCTGGCAATGCAGATGGGCTGGCACTGTACCATGTGGATGCAAAGTTGCAGAACCAGATCTGGAGTCGTAAGGCACAGGGCTGTGATTTTCAACTAGCAGCAGGGGGTCAAGTGGCTAGCAATGCAGATGGGCTGCCACTGTTCCACATGCGGATGCAAAGTTGTAGAACCAGATCTGGAGTTCGTAAGGCAGCAGGGGACTGTGAATTTCAACTAGCAGCAGGGGTCAAGTGGCCGGCAATGCAGTTGGGTTGGCGAATGCACGCGACGGTACCGAGCTACATGACTTACACTCAAAAGTGTTTGCTGACCACCCTTGGAACGAGTTGAGTCCATGACAATCAGGCGCCAAGAGCAATAACGCCCTGCAGTCCTGCGCTCAGAAGTCCGCAGGACAGCAGCAGAAGGGGAGGGGGGAAGAGGAGGGGTAGGAGGCGAGGAGGAGGGAAGATCCAGGACCGAGAGGAGGAGGAGGAGGGGAGAAGGGGGGAGGAGGAGATGCGAGGAGGAGGTGAGGACCGAGAGCCGAGGAGCCGAACGTCTGATGCGATGAAGTCTCCTTCACAAATACGACGAGCCAGTCAAAGACTCAAGATCAAGGCCGAGGAGAAGCTGCTGCAAGAGGTAACGGCACCACCAATTAGCTTCAACAAACGCGAGGTTCCAAAGAAGCTCGAGTGCGCAATGGAGTGTGCAGGCTATAAAATACTCACGGTTTCGGTTCAATTTTTGTGGCGAGTGGAGCCCTAACAGGCAAGTTTAAAAGGGAGGGAAGAGCTTTCATCTTCCTCTTCCATAAGGGCAGGTGTTGGGAAGTGTCAGGGAAGACGAAGTTTCAACTGTCCGAAACTCATGGGCACCACTCACCATGAAAGCTACACAGTCTACTCCTACAAGCTGAGTCGGATACCGGAAACCCTGGCCGAATTTCGGTCGGTCTGACCGGAACTCCCCTCAGATTTGGTCGGTGCATACCGAGACGGACTCCCGAGAAAGTTCCGGGCAAACCGACATGGGGAATTTTTGGCTCCAGTATACCGACCATCAAATACCCAATACCGGAATACCGATCGGTTTTTTTTCTACCCTGAGGGCTGCTGGTCGGGTGAAGATTTCGGTTGAGGAATTAGATATTATTTATAACTAGACCCTAAACCCTAGACCTGTACCCCAAACCCTGTAAAACGTGTCTCCAGTCGGGTCAACCAACGACCTCAGGATTAATGACTGACCGTCCTGCGCTCTCCCAACTGAGCTATAGAGACGGTTTCCCCATGAGTCTCGGGCCTACTGAAATCACAGAGTGGGCGTACTTGACACCATGATCTGACCGTATCAAGTTAGATTGCGACGGCGGCTTTTTAGGGCTGAGGGATTAGGCTGCCAGGGTAGGACAATGGCCTTCCTGGGATTGGCTGGCCATACCGGAACTCTCTTTTTACCCTTCCGGCCCACTTTTTGGCAATCTTTTAATACCGCACTTTTTGTTCCTTTTTCAAAAACCTCCGGTTTTGACAGCACTTCGGTTTTTTACCTTCCGGTTTTTTGCCCCACTTTCAGGTCACAGTTTGGGGGCATTTTTACAAAAAAACGAATTGAGAGTTGTAATACATCCATTTATACCAAACTGTAAAATGTGCCTGACAACAGCCCCAATTCATATATAGCTAAGCTACTTCATCACCTATTAATTAACTTAACGGCAGGCCACATTGCAGTCAACTTTCATAAAGCAGAGCTGAAAAACCTGGTCCATGTCACCAGCTTGGGAATAGATCTGGCATTCACAACAGAAGTTTATTTATTTTGACAAAATAATCCTAGACAGCTACTACTTGGAATAAGCTGCAGCATCTACAGTCCCTCAAGGAAAGGGTCCACTTCGTTGTCATTCATCGGGGAGGCATGCCAGCAATGTCTTCATCATGTCATCGGAGATGGGGTCCCTATCGGACTCATCACTCTCACTGCTGAGCTCACTCAGCTCATCATCATCCTCATCCTCATCTCACCAGCAGGGGACCAGTGGCTAGCAATGCAGATGGGCTGCCACTGTTACACATGTGGATGCAAATTTGTAGACCAGATCTGGAGTTCGTAAGGGGACTGTGAATTTCAACTAGCAGCAGGGGTCAAGTGGCTGGCAATGCAGATGTGGTGGCACTGTTACACTGTGGATGCAAAGTTGCAGAACCAGATCTGGAGTTTCGTAAGGCAGCAGGGGACTGTGAATTCAACTAGCAGCAGGGGTCAAGTTGCGGCAAATGCTGTTTGTGGGTTTGGCGAATGCACGCGACGGTACCCAGGCCATGACCGACAGCTCAGAAGTGTTTGCTACCCACCCTTGAACGAGTTGAGTCCATGACAATCAGGCGCCAAGAGCAATAACGCCCTGCATTTCCTTGCGCTCAGAAGTCGCAAGGACAGCAGCAGAAGGGGGAGGGGGGGAAGAGGGGGGGGTAGGAGCGAGGAGGGGAAGATCCGAGGAGCCGAGGAGAGAGGAGGGGAGAAAAGGAGGGAAGGGTGCGAGCGAGGTGGAGCTGAGGACGCGAGTGCCGACGTCTGATGCGATGAGGCTCTCGCTTCAAAACAATCGACGACCAGTCAAGACTCAGATCAAGGCCGAGGAATCAGCATGGTATAGCTGTGCTCTCCACTTTTTATGACTTGGTGACTACTTATGTACTCCCTTAGAAACTACGGCTCTCCTGAGCCAGCTCCCGTGGGACTGAGTCATCTTGAGATGACCAGTGGAGCTTCCTGTCACCTACGTCTCCGGTCGTGATCTGTACCCTGTTAGGTTCCTGTCTACCGTCTCCTTTCACACACAGGTGCCCCTTATTGGGTCCTCTGTGTCTGTAACGTTATCCTTGTTCTCGTGTATAGATTGGTGCTCTGTTCCGCTGTTTAATCTACTGTCCACTCTACCGGAGTGATTTCAAGCTGATAGGTTATTGGGCTCCTCATCACTAAACACGCTTTGATAATGACACTTCCGCGAGGGCCTCCTGCCGCTTTGTGAAACTTACCAAACTTAATGGTGTTTCATGGGCTCGTGGGATCCGCAGTGTCAGTGTTAGCATGGATGCGCACCGAATCCTCCCAACGGGGGTGAAGGTTCCTCTGGATTGGCTAGACGACTGCGCGCCAGCGGCCTCTGCTCGCGCCGGAGGGTGGGTCTTCCCCATCAAGGAAGTAACCGCCCCGATCAATCCTCCAACTTTACGGTTCCTTCTCTCAATGTTCGACTCCGTCCTCTGATGTTGAGGATGTCCTGATGAAGCTGTGTTGTGTACAGACACAGATCATCCTTGGTGCAAATGGCGAGGGGGGGGGGGAGGGGAAAAAAAGGAAAGGGGGGTGGAGGGAAAAGATGAAAGGAGGGGGGGGGGCAAATGGAAAGTCGGTGTGGTTGCCTTATAAACAGTTTTTTTTGATGTTTCCATCACTGTCGTTCCGTACCTGTAGACTAGGCACTCAATCATAAGGGACACAGCCCCAACACTGCCCTGCATGTGCATATCTTAGCCTTTCCTCAAATATACACGCATCCTCCCCCCCCTCATTCATGCCTTTGCCCTGTTTCCGTTGCCTGTTTCTTTTCCTTGTCTGTTGTCCGTGGCTTTTGC
>JACBWV010000858.1:4025067-4075897 GCA_013435795.1 Chlamydomonas sp. ICE-L | reverse complement strand
ATGAAAGCTTTCCCTTCCCTTTAAACTTGCCCTGTTAGGGCTCCACTCGCCACAGAAATTTGAACCGAAACCGTGAGTATTTTATAGCCTGCACACTCCATTGCGCACTCGAGCTTCTTTGGAACCTCGCGTTTGTTGAAGCTACTTGGTGGTGCCGTTACCTCTTGCAGCAGCTTCTCCTCGGCCTTGATCCTTGAGTCTTTGACTGGCTCGTCGTATTTGTTGAAGCGAGACTTCATCGCATCAGACGTTCGGCTCCTCGGCTCCTCGGCTCCTCACCTCCTCCTCGCATCTCCTCCTCCCCCTTCTCCCCCTCCTCCTCCTCCTCCTCGGCTCCTCGGATCTTCCCCTCCTCCTCGCTCCTACCCCTCCCTCTTCCCCCCCTCCCCCTTCTGCTGCTGTCCTTGCGGACTTCTGAGCGCAAGGAACTGCAGGGCGTTATTGCTCTTGGCGCCTGATTGTCATGGACTCAACTCGTTCCAAGGGTGGTCAGCAAACACTTCTGAGCTGTAAGTCATGTAGCCTGGTACCGTCGCGTGCATTCGCCAACCCCAACTGCATTGCCGGCCACTTGACCCCTGCTGCTAGTTGAAATTCACAGTCCCCTGCTGCCTTACGAACTCCAGATCTGGTTCTACAACTTTGCATCCGCATGTGGAACAGTGGCAGCCCATCTGCATTGCTAGCCACTTGACCCCCTGCTGCTAGTTGAAATTCACAGTCCCCTGCTGCCTTACGGACTCCAGATCTGGTTCTACAACTTTGCATCCACATGTGTAACAGTGCCAGCCCATCTGCATTGCCAGCCACTTGACCCCCTGCTGCTAGTTGAAATTCACAGTCCCCTTACGAACTCCAGATCTGGTTCTACAACTTCGCATCCACATGTGTAACAGTGGCAGCCCATCTGCATTGCTAGCCACTTGTCCCCCTGCTGGTGTAGATGAGGATGATGATGATGATGAGCTGAGTGAGCTCAGCAGTGAGAGTGATGAGTCCGATAGGGACCCCATCTCCGATGACGATGAAGACATTGCTGGCATGCCTCCCCTGATGAATGACAACGAAGTGGACCCTTTCCTTGAGGGACTGTAGATGCTGCAGCTTATTCCAAGTAGTAGCTGTCTAGGAATTATTTTGTCAAAATAAATAAACTTCTGTTGTGAATGCCAGATCTATTCCCAAGCTGGTGACATGTACATGACCAGGTTTTTCAGCTCTGCTTTATGAAAGTTGACTGCAATGTGGCTTGCCAGTTAAGTTAAATTAAGGTGATGAAGTAGCTTAGCTACATATGAATTGGGGCTGTTAAATTAAATTCTCCTTACAGATATCCCCATTTCAGTGATATAGATTGGTCTAATGTTTGAACATTTCGTAGGCGCTACTTCCCCTCCGCATTAGCGGAAACTGGATTCGGAATTCCGCGACGCTAGGCTTTGTAACGATCACACCCGCGAGGGAAATGAGCAATGTGCCCCCATTTCAGATCCACCGCTCCCCACCTCCACCTCCTCCAAAGTGATCCATCTCATCTGTCGGCGAGCGAGCAGTTCGAATCCAGGGAAGCAGTGCTCTGGAAGCACCAGAGCGCAGCAAAACCCATGGAAAAAGGTAGGGAATATCAAAGCGCCCAACGCCTCTGCCAGCATCACCCAACCAAATTCTACCACCAAATCCCCGTACCGGGCGGATTACCAAATCTACACCAAACAAGAAGAACAACACCACGTTTCGAGCGGACACGCTGTCGCGAAGTGATCTTGGAACACCTGCTATACAGATATTCCAGGATGGGGCACCTGCATACCAAATCCCACGATGATCGTCACCACCCTCTGACGAATCCTGACCACCATCAAAAAAAATATCATCTCCACTTCCAGCATCAAACAATCAAAAATCACCACCAAACCCTACTATGGAAAAGATACCATCTCCAACGCGACGATCCACATCGGCGTCCTTCTTATCCTCCTAACAAGCACAGCCTTCCAACACCACAACACTTGCAACTCTCAAGCCCCACAACCCTCCAACGATACAATGCTCCGATATGGCCCCTTCCAATCTAAGCTCCTCACAGGTGAGAACTACGAGTCGTGCCTCCCCAGTAACGACCTGTACTCACGCACCGACCCTCAACCTCCCTTCGACCATTGCTGCGTCTCCCTGCTCCGCAACAACACATTCCATCCAAACCAACATCTCCCCCAAATCCACCCTTACTGGGATAATACCGTCCATCGTGGCGAAGGTGAGAGTCCTATTGAATCCTGCAGATTCAATGGGGGGCAAAAGCCTGACGGCAGCCCCCAAAATGGAAAGCATAAGCCTGACGGCAGCTATCCGAACCTCGCAAATAACAATATCTCCTCGACAGGTCTCAGTGGCACCAAGCCTGTGCTCGAATCCAGAGGGGACGTCCTCTACCCCCCCCGAGGATTCACCGCGCAACGCCACATCTTCCTGGATACTCACATACAGCGAGCCATCCGAGTCTATGAGACCCACGAGGAAATTAACGCAACCATCCACCCTCCGTCACCCAACGACGAATCAGTCTTCCATAACATCGACCCCTTCGCGGCCGAGCTGAGCGACCAAACAGTTGTGACTTACCCCATCCACGGCATTCCCCAAGATGCCAAGATTATCAAGGTGGTGCTGGGAGGCATTGTTGGCAACACCACCAGCATGAGGCTTACCAACAGGCCCAGACCCGGCTTCTTCCCTGACAATGCCTTGGCTTGCACCACCCCTGACTCAGTTGCTAGGCATGTCAACGCAGCATTCCGCCAGATGCCCCCTGGCATACTGGCTGGCGACATCAGTGAGAAGCATGTCGACCAAGTCTGCAGCACCCCTACTACACCCGTAGAGTGGAAAGTAACAGTCCACATTCATGCCACTCACCTGCACAAACTCCCCCTCCTGACTATCAAACACCTCTGCAACTTTGCAGTCCTAGCCAAAAGCAGAAACCTTGAGACAGGGGTACCCACTCTCACCCCTCTAGTAAACACCAACCACCTCATCCCCTGCAAAATCTTAGCCAATATTGAAGACAGTGAGAGCCTCTATCCCAAGGGCACCATCTCTAGAGCCAACACCATCACTAGACTTACCTCCCTGGGCAGGTCCACCAGAAACCCTGCCTGGCAGATCATTGATGTTTGTCAGCAGACCAGGATCCCCACCCATACTCCCAGTGGAAGTGTCCTCTCAGAGCAACCCACTGCACCTACTGCCACAACACTTGTACCCATTCCCCACTATCCCCCTGGCAGAACAACCAACCCTGCACACCCACCAGCCCCAGGGGCATCTCCAGACCCCCTAGCTGAAGGGGGAGATGAGCATATGACAGAAGCACAGGGCACAGATGTCACTGACCCTCCCACACCCTTCTCCAACCCTGATGCCCCTGGCCATGACCATGCCCCTCCCACCAAGAAGGCCAAGGGGCAGAAGACCAACGCCGCAGATGATGCGGAAGTCGCAGGACCCCCCAGGAAACTCACCTCACCATCACCTCCCCTCAGCTTCTCTGTCCCAGTGACTTATCCCCCTCCTGACCACCTCGACTTCCACGACATCGAGGAGGTTCGCCGAGCCTCTGAAGCTTACATGCACTCCGACTGGAGGAACATCGAAGCAGAAGACAAACCCAACTGGCTTGTGAAGCTGGAGGTCATCCTCCAGCTCGCCTTGATTAACAAAGAAGACCACGACGACACCATGACAGTGCATAACTCACTCAACTTCATGCTGGTAGAGACCACTCGCGACAAGAGGACTGTCACCAGCGCCATGTGCGCCACTCCCGCAATCAAGGAGTCCATTGAGTCCCTGCTCCCCCTCCACATCAGGAGGACTGACCACTACAGCCTCTTCATCAGCCCCTCCAACATCCCCTCAGATGCCTACCAGTGCTCAGTGATCTTGAAGACTGACCAGATCGTCAACCTTGAAGACCGCCTTGGACTGCACCAAGTCATCATGGAATCCAACAGGCACTACCTCGCTACTCTGAGGAGGATGTTCCCCAAGGAGCTGGAGGGCCTTGATGAGGACCTACACTCACCAGACCTGTGGGACATCATCTCCAGGGAAAAGATCTGCAGCGATTATGTCACCACCGCTGCTCACATTAACAACTCCCTTGTCACCAGGGAGGGCATCCCTCTCTACTTACATGATCCTATCACCAGGTCAACACAAGCCAACCGAGGCATCCACCTCATGCTCTTAAACAGAGCTACAGTCCTGATAACCTTCCTCTCCACCAGAGGCATCCTCCATTCTGGTGGCTCTACCTACACCCTCAGGCCCTCCTTCCTCCCTGACTACGACCCTGCCATGACCAAGGGCAAGCCAGGCAAGATCTGGAACTGCCTGGCCACTTGGATGATCAGGAGAGAGATCTCCAAGAATTCCGCCAAGGGAAAAGGCCCCCTTGACCCCCACACCAAGGGTGACCTGGACCAATGGAAGGCTCTCAAGACCTCCCTGGATGGACACCCCCCCGAATACCATGTCACCACCTACCAGAAGGCCATTGTTGACATGCTCCTCAACCATGAAACCCCTGATCCACCTGCAGCTTGGCCACCTGCACCCTATGAAGCCGCTGATGATGATGACATCTTTGGAGCAGGTGCCATCACCAGTGAGCACTGCAACACCCCAGCAGACCCTGAACTGGGAAATGACTGGAGCAGCTTCCTCCAAACAGCTGCTCTCAAGGTGAACTACAATCAAACCAAACCCTATAGTACCTTCTACACCTGCATCCCTGCCACCAAAAACCAACAACATCAAAACACTCACCACTCCACAGGTTGCCAGCACCACAGCCAACAAGGCTTACCCCAAAGCCAACACCTTCAAGGGACACAGGAAGTAGCAAACCCCTTGGACCTCTGGATAACAGCACTGCTCCTCCTGCTCTTCTCTCTTATCAGCACTACCCACTGTCCCAGTGGAAACATCCATAGCAAGAGCAACAAAAATAGAAAAAATAGACATGGATATGAGCCCCTCTGGACACTATCTCCTTATAATGTGAACCCCTGCCAGACCAAAGGCACAGCCTGCCACTCCTGTGCTGAGATTACAACCTGTAACAGATTAAACCTTGCCTACACTCTTCCCTCCCCTATCTCTCCTGCTCTCACTCTACCCATAGACAGCTCAGATACTCAGGAGGATGCTCACAGCAGTAAGTACCCCTACAGCTGCCCCCTCTCCACTCCTCCTACACCCCCCACACTCAGAGGAGGTAGACCTAGAGGAAGCAGACGCCTACAAAGTAAGTCTGAGTCTGCCCCATACTGGGAAGCCCAAACAGCCTCTCACTGCCAAATTCACTCCATCAATGCCTACCTTGGATACAAAGCCATGGATATCAATCTAGTCCTAGACTTTGCTAACAAACTCCACACTCAAGTCACTAGAGCCACTGATAATCACTGGAAGGTTATGGGATCATATTTTCTCAACCCTCTGGAAACTATAATAATGCCCTTATTGACTACTACACCTTCACCAAGCAGACTGGCACTGGATACCTGGTCAGCCACAGGAACCACCCATACACACCACTACACACCTCATCTCCTAACACTGAAGAAAACTATGAAACAGGCATCCAACTTGGTAGCACCAAACAACAAATCCTTAGCAGAATTCCCATCAATAGCACCAAATTCATACTGCACTACTGGTCCAATGGCTATGGTCATGCAATCACTATCAAATACTACAACAATAAATGGTACAACCTTGACTCTGAAATCTCTGGACCCACCATCCTAACCCCCCAAGACTGGCACCAGCTCCAGGGGCGCATCTACACTCTTAGCCAGGCTACACCCTCCTCCCATGGCCATCCATTTCAACCTGATCTCTATTTTGATCCAACCAATCCCCACCCTAATACCAATGGTACCATCCTAGAAGACTCTCAACAGATCAACACCTACACCAATCCACCACCTTCACCACCAAATCAAACAATCCCTACCACTCAAAATAACACTGAAACACCCACAGACGAAGATGATGACATTATCTATCTAGTATCTGAGGATGAATCCCACGCAAAACGTAAGAAACCCTACACCTCTACCAAAAAATCTAAAAAATCCAAGAAAACTACCACCACTAAAAAACGGTCACGAAGTGACCTTCCCCCCCCAATACAGGCAGCAAGGCTCCCCACCCCCAGCAGGCCTACCATCCCTGAATACAACAAGCTCAGACAGACCCGGATCCCTGGAGCTCCCCCCCCGTCCAAGAAGCAGCAGTCCATCAGCACTACCAAGCCCACCTCACCGGTGAAACGTAGTAAGCCTAAATACTCTGAACAAACCTCAGACCACCCTGTCCAACAGCAGGAACACATTCTTAATGACACTAACATCACCACTATCAACTGCAGGGGAATTGGATCCTCCTGGGAAGTCATCTATGATCACATTAGATCCAGGGATAATGATATAATAATTCTCACTGAAACCAAACTACTCTCACACAGAAAATCCATTCTAAACATGATTAAATCAGACATGCATGATTATCACTTCCACCACAACAGCAAAACTACTCTCCAAGCTACCAGCCCTGACAAAATAGTCACCCCCTCAGCAGGGGTCATTACCCTAATCAGGAAAACAGTCACTGCTCACCCAGTCAATCATGAAACTCCAGTCGAACTCTCTGGACACATTACTCACCAAACCATAAACAACATAACCCATGTCCTGGGCGTCTACATGCCCTGTAACAATGCCCCCAAAAGAGAGAACATCTACTCCTACATCCACCACATTACTGAGAAAAATCCTACCCACCACTACATCCTAGCTGGGGACTGGAATGCCACATGCCACACCACTGACAGAAGCAGTCTAACCAAATATCCAGATGACATTTCTCACCAGCAACACATTTCTCAACTCTGTATCACTCCACAACCACAACCCAGACCTCACACATACTTTTCTTGCAGCAACAACACCCCCTACAGCAGTCGTATTGATGATATCCTGCTCATCAACTCACCTCCGGGCACCCACACCACTGAAAGCACCCACCAAATGGGGGACACCCTAGACCACCATGCACTTGAGCAACGCCTCACCTCCACTCTCCTCCCCCCTCCTGCCATACCTCCAACCAACACCTACACCTCCCCTCAGCTCCTCCTCCCTCTTAAACAATCAGACAAAGAGAAAACTAGGCAAGCCATCACTACTCAATACCTCCACCAATTCCTGAGCTCCCACACTAACATAGAATCCGCCTGGCAAACTGCTCAGGACCTTCTTGGGGAAGACAGGACTGCCTCTCACATTCAATCCATCAGGCAGGAACTGATGACTACACTTCCAGAAGACCTCAACAGTATGGCCGACCACCTTATGACCACCCTGCATCAAGCCCTCAGTATAATGATAGAGACTTGCCCCACTAAACAAACCATCTCTGGCATCTTCCTCCCCAGAAAGACAGCTAAATCCTACCAACAACTTAACCAACACGTGAAACACATTAAAACTCTCCGCACCCAATCCTACTCCATGGACCAATCTGGATATGATAACCTGCGCTCTTCCCCATCCTTTCCTCCAGACTGCCCTCTACAAACTACAACGCAAGTCCAACTCCTTCTCCTCCACAACCCCCTTCTTACCCAATACCGTCAATCACTCACTGATGACATACAACACACTATCCAGGAGCTACGCACTATCCAAGCCCTGCAAAAGGAGGAAAGAAGCACCAAGGCCATCAAGAAGTTTCGCCATCGCCTTAATACACAGGCGCGGGTTACGCATAGACACATCTTCAAACCAGACGGCCAGCCCCACTCTCCCACTGTCCTTCTTAACCAGCAAACTGGAACCCTTCATACTAAAACTAAAGATCTCCTTGACCTTTTGACCAAACACATGGGCAAACTCATGTCTCCCCCTGTGCCCCCACCCAATGGCAACTACACTGCCTACTCTACCCCTCCCCCCTGGGAAACACACACTGACAAATTTCAACTCGAAACCCCCGCCACCTCTATTCAGCATACTGCCTCACCCTACACCTACCTCTCATCCCCAACTGCCTACACCGACTGCATCAGAAAACTGGCCACAAATAAAGCCACAGGACCAGATGGGATACCCAATGAATTACTGATGTGTCTCCCCACCGAAATGCACACTGTCATTCACAAACTTATGCAAATCTCCTGGATCCTGGGAGAAACCCCAGACTGCTGGAAAACTTCTCACACAGTTATGCTTTACAAAAAATCTGACCCGTACCTTCCCCAGAACTATAGACCCATAGGACTTAACAATTCTGTGGCTAAACTCTGGACCTCTCTCATCACCAACACAATTTCCACCTACTCAGAAACCAATCATATTCTCAGCACCTGCCAAGAGGGATTTAGAAAAGACAAGAGCACCTATAGGCAGCTCCTCAACCTCCTTCACAACATAGAGGATGCCTCCCTCTTCCAACAAGACTTGTACGCAGCTTACTTTGACTTTAGCTCTGCCTTCAACATGATAGATCACCAAAAACTTCTTTGCATTATGCACAACCTTGGATTCACCCACGACACCATAGACACAGTCAAAGGGATCTATACCAACTCCAACACTCACATCCTCCTTAACAACACACCTGGTCAACCCATCCCCATCACCAGGGGATCCATCCAAGGGGACACACTCTCCCCTCTCCTCTTCATCATCTTTATTGAACCCCTCCACCGATGGCTATGCTCAGGAGGTAGGGGATACCGCGCTGCCTCCCTTCCCACCGCGGAGGCTGACGAGCACCTCACCAGCAGCCTGGGGTACGCGGATGACACCGCAGTCCTCACTGGAACGGTCGAGGACCTCCGCATCCAATGTGGTAAAGTCCAACTGTTCAGCACCTGGTCTGGCATCCCTCTCAATGCTACCAAATGTGTGGTCAGTGGCATCCTTCACAAGACACACCCCTCAAACCCCACCCACACTGATATCCTCAAACAAAGACTCCAGGACAAAATAGCCCTTGGAGACACATATGCCACTTATCAACCACCAGATATAGCCTACAAATACTTAGGAGTCCACATCTCTCTCACCCTCAACTGGAAAACCCAACTGCATGCCACCCTTGACATTATCCACACCAAGGGCCTACATATACTCAACAAAGCTAAAAGCAGGGCAACCCCTGAACAATGCATACGCATAATCACACAATGCATCAGAGCAGCCATCAAATACCCTATGATCGTAGCCCCCTTCTCTCTCACAGACATCCACATTATAGATAAAGCAGTACTTAAGACAGTCAAACTGTGCAGCAGCCTTCCCATGTCCTTCCCCACTAGGGCACTACACCTGCCCAAAACAGAGGCAGGCCTAGGGATCCCCTCTCTCCTCACTGAATACACACAAATTACTGCCTCTGCCCTCACCCACGCCATGAATGACACTGGACGCCTGGGCATACTAACCAAATCTCTCCTCACTAAAACCTTCAAAACTTTCCACACTCTCACTCCAACCTCTCTCTCTCCCAAACTCCTCCAATACTCATCTCTTGCCCGGCAACTTCAACTCCTAGACCATTCAAACATCCAAATTACCTGGAATGACACAGAACTCCTGGATAAGCTCAACATCCAATCAGTACTCCCTCAACCTGCTCACATCCCTGTCTCCCTTGTGACTCCCTTCCACGATCTAGGGATCTATACATACCACGACCTGGTTACTCCAGCAGGCACTCACCTTATCACTACCACGGATCTCCCTCTTATCACACAGGGCAAAGTCACAAAGCACCATCGGCGCTCCCTCAACCTCCTTACAGCACACCTCACTGGCAACAGCCCCGACCTGCTCCCCTCCTTCAGCCATGCCAACCCTCTTCCATTACCGCAGCGACAACTTACCTCGTCATACACCATCCCACCCAAACCGTCAGCCGATGCGCAGAACATGTTTGTCGCCCGCCCGGCCTCCACCCCAACTCAGCGCTACCCCACCAGCCGAGCGCAACCTCCTGTCAAGGAAGCGGACTACACAGCAGACCCTCTCCGAGACCTCAGCGGGGAACAATGGTGGGCGTGGACCACCTGCAACTCCACAGCCGAATGGAACGCCAACGTCGACCACTACGGTAAAGCATGGGGCAACAATGAAGCCGCGACAACCTGGGCATCCCGCCTTCACCTCTGCAAGGCCATCATCCGCGGCCCAGCCAAGCCCTTCTTTAAGCACTACAACATCACTAAGGTCTCCAACCCTGATCTTCTCAAGGCAGCAATGCTCCACCCTACCCCTGGATCCCCATCCCCCCCTACCCGTCTCCTTCACCTCACCTATGGTAACCAGTACAAACCCCTCAGCATCACCAGCTGGCGCAGCAAACGGACCATGGACACTAGGGACACCAGCATCACCACCACTTGCCCACCTCCAATGGGCCCCCATCACCATGCACAACGACCATATCAGTCAATACACCCAAATTGGTTACACTATCCTTCACAGTAACCCAATTACTCCCACCACCTCTGAGGTCCACTGGAAACCACAACCATACCACACCACCCACCTCATCACTATGCTGGGCCAATCCACCTATGACACCCTTCTCCAGGCCTTCAAAGACACACCCACCACCACAACCCATCTTAACCCCAGAAGAGACTCCCACCTTACTAACTCCCAGCAACAGGGACAATGGGCCACTACACCTGGCTTCAACGCTGATAACCATGCCCTTGTCCACAAACTTCTTCACATAGACACTCATGACCGAAACCCTACCTGGGACATCCAATCACCACTCAAACACACAGCCCAAACTGGCATCCTCACTGGCTCAGAAGGCCATCAAACCCACACGCATGCAGACACTACATTCCTCTATAACCCCACCGGGAAATGTGTGGGTCATAGTACCAACACCCTTCTCACCTCCCTCCACACACACTATGAATACAATAAAACTACACGCCCTTCAACTTGGAACCAACTCACACAAGGAGGATTCCTACCTGACCTTGCAGCCCTATACACCAGACACAAGGACACCCCTGCCTCCACCTACACTCTTCCCCCAGCCCTGCACCAAGCTAACCTACACCTCAACATCACCCATCACCGCACTGCTACCCCACTCAACCTAGATTCTGCCTATGAAGAATTTTCCTCCATGAACCCAGCTGACCAGCTCTTTGGAGCCAACGGGGATCTCTTCCACAGCATCTGGACAGGGGGATCACTGGTGGACATCCCTACCTCCGTCACCGATGCACACAAGGCACTCAGGTGGGCTCTAGCCAGTGCTGACCACGCAGAAGCACAACACATCCCAACATGCACTGTCTTACTCATCCCAGACAACTATAATGCCCCCTACAAGAAACTATTGCACCACCCCTGGATCCATCACGTGGACTCCAGACCTTTCTCTGAAATCTACAGCACCTCTGAAACCTGGCTAGGGGGCAAACATCACAACCCTACCTCCTCCCACAAGCTCCACATTCTCATCATCAGCAACCCAAGCAGCCAACCTGAATACCTAAACCGTCTCCAGGGGTTCAAAGACATCTGGTCACAGCACATGCTCAGCATCTCACCCTACTGGGAACCACATAACCTCCCTGCACATCCTACCCTTACCTCTTCAGACACACAAATCACCTACCCCAGGACTCTTAAATCCCTCACTACCCTGCCCTGGCAGCCTACCACCCACCACTGCCCCCCTCTGCTCCCCACAGTTATCTACCCCTGCCACTACCCAGCCATACCTACCCTAGGTCTGCAGGTCTATACTGATGGCAGCCTGATCAAGGGAGCCCCTGGCACCCCCAGCAAAATAGGTGCAGGGGTCTACATACCTGTGGCTGGTATGAGCTATTCCATTAACCCAGGAGGCCAAGGCGCCACCAGAACTAACAACCGGGCTGAATTAGTGGCCATCCATCAAGCCATAGCACGCATTGACTATAATACTGACCTCACCCTGCACACTGACAGCCTCTGCTCACTCCAACTCATTAACAAAATGATTCAAGATCCTACTACCTCTACACGTTCTCTTCACTCTGAACTCCTGCATTCTATCCGCACTCACCTTGTCCAACGCATTCTGGCAGGATCACACACTACCCTCTGCAAAGTACGCTCACACACTGGCATATTGGGCAATGATAGAGCAGATGCACTAGCACGCAATGCAGCCACCAACCCAGCATCTGTACGATACACCGACACCACTGGAGAACAACCCCGCCACAACACCTATTGGCCCACTGTCCAACCCCCCTGCACACCTCTTGGCACAACTCCCCCACGAGCCTTAGCACCTAACCTCACCAACGGGATCAGTCTTAACCTTCCCACTAGCTGCCACCTCGGACAACATCCCCTCAAAGGCATATATGCCACCACCTGGGCTGATAACACCCCCTTGCATCTACCCCACTCCAGCAATAAATTCTGGACATCCTCTCACATCACCCACAAAACTAAGTTCTGCATCCTCAAGGCCAGATGGGGCCGACTGTGGAACAAGAAGCTTGCCTATCGCTGGAAGATGCCCTATGCTAACAACCCCAACCCTGCCACCTCCCCCACATGCCCTATTTGTACCACCCACGAGGACGGAGCTGGCCACATTCTTGCTGGCTGCACACACGCCACCTTCAAGGGCCATGTACATCAAGCGTCATGACGCAGCTGTCCACTTACTGCACAAGGCCATCAGCAAAGGCGCCCTTGGATCCCGCCGCGTTATCATGGACGCAGGTAGGCTGGAGGACCTCCCCCGCGGAGTCCTTGGCAAAACACTGCCTGACTGGTTACGCCCTCCCTCCATCTCAGCAGAGATCTGGCCCAAACTGAGGCCAGATCTCGCCATCCTGCCCGAGGTGGACTCACCCACCATTGCTGCTGACAAGGAAATCTGGATTCTAGAGCTGGGATACTGCTCTGACACCAACCATGCCACTAAGGCAGAGGATAAACATGCCCAACACACCCAGTTGGTGGCCGGCCTAAGACTAGCTGGCTACCTTGTTCACTACCTAGTTGTTACCATTGGTACCACTGGCACCATCCCCAGAACCTTTGTGACCTCCATGACCACCCTTGGTCTTACCAATTTAGAAATTCTTACATTAGCAGACCAGCTGCACCACCACTCTGTTGACAGCTTTCAGACTATTTTACAATGTCGTAGATTCATGGAACACCACCCCGCCGGAGATTAATATTTTTTGGTCCAGCTAGTGCCACCCACGTGACTGACTGAAATGACTCTCAGTCAGTTACGGGTGGGATCACAACTAGTACTGGATATTTTTTGTGTTTATCTATGGTGACTACAGCTAGCTTCTGCGTACGCTGTGGTGTCCTTAATCTCACGTCGCTAGAGTATTTATATTTCTTGGATGTAACAATTTCAATTTCAATTTCAATGTTCGATGTTCGGTCAACGTCAGGGTCAACGTGAACCACGGATCAGCTGGACCTACACGAACTGAGGCAGCGATGGGGGCTCTAGATCGGCGAACCACGGATCAATAGGACCAGATCAGCGTGCATTTATTCGCCCTCGACGCAACCCTGACACTATCGCTTATTCGGACCGATCCTTCTACATCAATCCAACATCTCAATGGCAGGCAAAACTGGAGGCCGTGGAGGCAAGAAGTCTGTTTCTCGAAGCGCCAAGGCTGGACTTCAGTTCCCTGTGGGCCGTGTCGCCCGCTACCTGAAGAAGGGCAAGTACGCCGAGCGCGTTGGCGCTGGTGCCCCTGTTTACCTGGCCGCTGTCCTTGAGTACTTGTGTGCTGAGGTCCTGGAGCTGGCTGGTAACGCTGCCCGCGACAATAAGAAGACAAGGATCGTCCCCCGCCACGTTCAGCTGGCCATCCGCAATGACGAGGAGCTTTCCAAGCTGCTGGGCTCCGTCACCATTGCAAATGGAGGAGTTCTTCCCAACATTCACTCCGTGCTTCTCCCCAAGAAGTCTGCCAAGAAGGAGTCCGAGGCCTAAACAACGCTTTGGGCAAGAAAGTTCCCACGTTAAATCGACCGCTTAATTTCTGCAACTCAATCGGTGTTTTTCAACACCACTAACTTGAACTTAGTAACATGGCTCCCCAGCAATCTGGTAGCTCGCTTTCTTCCCAAATAAAAGCAATATGATCCAACAACCTATCGTTATCTTCAAACGAGCCAAAGCACATCATGCTATGCGTTTGTTCAGCAAAATTAATCTCGGTGCATGGGTTCAACACCGAACGACCATAGTAGTGAGCATGTTTGCAGTGGTCATTAAGGGGTAGTGGTGCACGTTTGTTTGGTCGAGGGTCGGTATCACCCTTGTTGTCGCCAAGTCAGTTGGCGCATTTGGTCTTGCCTGCCTACTTTTTTGATGAACCGCCCCACATACACCTCCTGGGGTGAAAAATCTTTCACAACCTAAAAAACGAGCACGCTCATGGTGGCCATGATCCAAACCAAGAAGCCAATGACCATAGCAATGGGGCTTCCACTCTGCTAGGAGTTCGATTCAGTACCCAATGACATCCCCAGCCGTTCCCTGTACCGTAGCGAGAACGGGAACTAAGGCGGAACTAGACAGTACTCTTGCTACCGGTAGACCATTTGGTAACTGGTAAGATGATCGCCTGCTAATTTACAAACTGCTAACTAACTAACCCAATAGAAATCACATAATCAGGATTGACACCTCGCTGAGAAACTAGGAAGGAAGGAACAAATAACTGCAGCCGCAGCCATAGCCAGTAAATAAAAAGAAGAGCAAGCAATAAGAGGAAGAGTCTCTGGGAGACAGACAACTGAGGAAGATTGGGGCGAAAAGGATAAAAACAAATCCAATTGTTTCCCATTTTTACAGATTTTGACTAAAACGTGTCACCCCTCTGTTTTCTCAGTTTTTGCAACGTAAAATCGCAGAGGCCTTTAAACAACCCTGGTGTACACTGCCGTATAAATAACTACATTAAATGATCAGTCATCTCCATCTGCATTGAGGCGTGGCTTCTTGGAGGCAGACAGCTCAAACTCATCATGCACAGAATGGTGGTCATCTGAGGGTGGAGAAGGCTTTCTTTTGGTCTTGAAGATGAGCAAGTCTGCAGAGCCCAGTGACATTCCCACCCACATTCCCCTCGCCAGGCCCTCCCCCCTCCCCCACGCCCCCCGACCAATAACGACTCTAGTTGGCTCTCGGCCCGACAGCAAGTTTCCGCGGAGATGTTGTTGCGCGACCCGCGACCTCCCGAGCGGCGAGCGCCCGTCCTTCATCTCCTACAAATTTCCAACCTCTGATGCTCTTCAAGAGTGCACTTCTTTCTTATCCGTAAGCATACCATCTCGCCGTGCTACTTCCATCCCTATACTACACCTCGGCATTAGGCATTTGCCCAAATTCATCCCCGCACTGCTACCCACTGGACTCTTCCCTTCTTCACCAGGATACGGATCCGATAGCTAATCATTAGGCGCAACTCGAAGTGTAGCTGACCTCCCGCGATGCTCGACACGCAAGCAAAACCGCAGATTTTGGAGCATCTCACCAAGAGCTTGACAGTAACCATCTACGAGACCAAGTACGTTACTGCTCTCGCTGATGCGCCCCATCTCTCTTATGCGCCCTATGCCTCTCATGCACCTCATCTCGCTCCTGCGCCTCAATCGATGTTGCTCCACTGAACTACAGCCCAAGCCTTCTCATGAGCCTCATACCATTACCTCTACCAATGCTACTTCACTGCATTGGACAATAGGCAGTACTGTATCAATATAGCAATAGGCAGTACTGTATCAATATTTTTCTGCTTTGAATCATGCGCCTCATCCTTTTCATGAGCGCCAATAAATGCTACCGTACACGCCTTCAGTAATGGCAAAAACATGTCAAGGCAAATGGGTCCCTTTTCCTCATAAGGGGTTTCAGAAAAGCATGGTAAAAAAATACTTGGCTAAAGGGTTTTTGGCTGGAACTGACTCAAGTTGAGACCTGAAGACCAGCTGGCAAAGGGTTGTTTTGGTTGTGTTACATTTCCTTGTTACTTGTTCGCAGAGTGAGTTCAAGTTCACATAGTGTGTTACTTGGGTCCTACAGTCTGCCCAGGCTTGACTCATGCGCCTTGGTCAGTGCTAGATCACTGCATTATACAATTGGCAGTTTGGTACTGCCGTAGGATTAAAAATCTGCTTTGACTCATGCGCCTCAGTCCAAGCTATATCACTGCATTAGACAATAGGCGGTACGGTACTGCCATATCATAAGAAATCTGCATGGACTCATGCGCCTCAGTCAATGTCACATCACTGCATTAGACAATAGGCGGTATCGTACTGCCGTATCATAAGAAATCTGCTTTGACTCATGCGCCTCGGTCCATGCTACATCAATGCATTATACAACAGGCACTACGGTTCTGCCTTATCATTAAAAAATCTGCTTTGACTTATGCGCCTCGGGGGGACGTGGGGGGGAGTCTCATGGTAGCGGAGGGGTAGGCCAAAACGTGGTCCCAGATAGCGATCTCTACTGGTAGCTGAACAAGTTCTATGCAGCGTCGCAAGCATCAATGTCACTTCATTGATGTTTGTGTGACTTCATTGAAGTTTGTGTGACTTCATTGAAGTTTGTGACACTTCATTGAAGTTTGTGACACTTCATTGAAGTTTGTGACACTTCATTGAAGTTTGTGACACTTCATTGAAGTTTGTGACACTTCATTGAAGTTTAGCGCCAGGTTTAGCAGGCTTATTAATGCTTAATTTAGTTACGCGTGGCTAGTACAAAAAGGGTGTGTACTGAAAGGTGTATGTATGCATGTATCTATGTTTGTATGTTACAGTCCAGGGGTAGGCCAAATTGGCTAAATGAACTTGCCCAACTGTGATAGGAAGGGCTAAAAAGAAAAAGAAAAAGTTAAGGGAAATACGCCTTATAAGGGAAATGCACCCTTACAGGGGAAATACCCGTTACTAGGGAGGGGAAATGCACCCTTACAGAGGAAATACCAAAGAATATAAGGGAAATGCACCCTTACAGGGGAAATACCCAATACTAGGGAGGGGAAATGCACCCTTGCAGAGGAAATGCCAAAGAATATAAGGGAAATGCACCCTTACAGAGGAAATGCCCGTTACTAGGGAGGAGAAATGCACCCTTACAGGGGAAATACCCGTTACTAGGGAGGGGAAATGCACCCTTACAGAGGAAATACCGAAAAAATAATGGAAATGCATCCTTACAGGGGAAATTCCTGTTACTAGGGAGGGGAAATGCACCCTTACAGAGTAAATACCAAAACTTATAAGGGAAATGCACCCTTCCAGGGGAAATACCCGCTACTAGGGAGGGGAAATGCACCCTTACAGAGGAAATATCAAAACAAATAATGGAAATGCATCCTTCCAGGGGAAATTCCCGTTACTAGGGAGGGGAAATGCACCCTTACAGAGGAAATACCAAAAGTTGAAAGGAAAATAAGGGCACCCTTACAGGTCAGGGGAAATACCCATAACAAGGAAAAGAAAATGTACCCTTCCAGAGGAAATACCCGTTACTAGGGAGGAGAAATGCACCCTTACAGGGGAAATACCAAACAAAAAATAAGGGAAATAAGGGCACCCTTACAAGGGAAATACAAATAACAAGGAAAATACACCCTTGGCTGGTGTGCCTTTTTTGAAAATTAAGTGTGGCTAGCGCTACCGTGGAAAGGGTGTATACCTTACTTTATGAGTTCAGTGAAGTGACGTTAATTGTGGCGCATAAGTCAAAGCAGATTTCTGATGATCCGGCACTTCTGTACTGCCTGCTGTCTAATGCAGTGCAGTGACAGTGATTGAGGCACATGAGTCAAGGCAGATTTATAATGATACGGCACTACTGTACTGCCTGCTGTCTAATGCAGTGAAGTGACAGTGATTGAGGCACATGAGTCAAAGCAGATTTCTAATGATGCGGCACTACTGTACTGCCGGCTGTCTAATGCAGTGAAGTGACAGTGATTGAGGCACATGAGTCAAAGCAGATTTATAATGATACGGCACTACTGTACTGCCTGCTGTCTAATGCAGTGAAGTAACAGTGATTGAGGCATATGAGTCAAAGCAGATTTCTAATGGTACGGCACTACTGTACTGCCTGCTGTCTCATGCAGTGAAGTGACAGTGATTGAGGCACATGAGTCAAAGCAGATTTATAATAATACGGCACTACTGTACTGCCTACTGTCTAGCAACCCCCTCGATGCCACCCTGCCCCTCACCTACCACCCCTCACCCGTGAAAATAAAAAGGGGAAATAAGCCTATTCATCTCAGTTTACTGAACTACACAATCCCAGGAACTGGGAAGCTGGCAGTAGCGTATAATTATGTTTCTGCTCTGACTCACGCACCCCATCCCTCTCATGCGCCTCATTCAAATCATTCAAATCATTCAAAAATAAGCCTATTCATCTACCGCCCCTCACCTATCGTTCCTCAGATGGATTCCGAGCAGCGCCCGATTCGTTGCCCTGGGATCGTTCGCACGCAACACTGGATGCTTGCAGGTGTGCTTAATGTGGTTTACGAGTATTTGTGTGTGAACGTGTATGTGATGTTGATTTTTATTCGTTGCCCTAGGATCGTTTGCACACAACACTGGATGCTTGCTGGTATGTCTGTCAATGTGAATGATGACTATTTATGTGCGTATGTGTATTCATATTTCTATGTGTATGTGATGCTGATTTTGATTCGTTTCCCTGGGATCTTTTGCGCACAACACTGGATGCTTGCTGGTATGTCTCTCAATGTGTGTTGACCAGTATTTATGTGCGTATGTGTATGTTTGTTTGAGGCTGATTTTGATTCGTTGCCTTGGAATCGTTCGCACGTAACACTGAATGCTTGCTGGTACCTCTCTCAATGTGTGTTGACCAGTATTTATGTGTGTGTGTGCACATGTATGTGTGTATGTGTACTTATGTTTGTCTGTGTCTGTGTGTATGTGCATTTATGTGTGCATGTGCTTGAGGTTGATTTTAATTCGTGGTCCTGGGATCCTTTGCATATAACACTGAGTGCTTGCAGGTATTCTTGGCGTGTTTGACCAGTACATAGGCATATAGACATATAGGCACACACACACACACACACTGACAAGCAGGCAGATAAACAGACACTCACACTGACCTACAGACAGATATACAGACACACACTGAAATACAGACACATACACTGACAAGCATTTGCACGTAACACTAAAGGCTTGCAGGTATTCTTGGCGTGTTTGACCAGTTTGTACGTGTGTATGTGTACTTCAGTGTGTACGTGTGTATGTGTACTTCAGTGTGTACGAGCGTATGTGTACTTCAGTGTGTACGTGTGTATGTGTACTTCAGTGTGTACGTGTGTATGTGTACTTGAGTGTGTACTTGTGTATGTGTACTTCAGTGTGTACGTGTGTATGTGTACTTCAGTGTGTACGTGTGTATGTGTACTTCAGTTTGTACGTGTGTATGTGTACTTCAGTGTGTACGTGTGTATGTGTACTTCAGTGTGTACGTGTGTATGTGTACTTCAGTGTGTACGTGTGTATGCGTACTTCAGTGTGTACGTGTGTATGTGTACTTCAGTGTGTACGTGTGTATGTGTACTTCAGTGTGTACGTGTGTATGTGTACTTCAGTTTGTACGTGTGTATGTGTACTTCAGTTGTGTACTTGTGTAAATCAGTGTGTACGTGTGTATGTGTACTTCAGTGTGTACGTGTGTATGTGTACTTCAGTGTGTACGTGTGTATGTGTACTTCAGTGTGTACGTGTGTATGTGTACTTCAGTGTGTACGTGTGTATGTGTACTTCAGTGTGTACGTGTGTATGTGTACTTCAGTGTGTACGTGTGTATGTGTACTTCAGTGTGTACGTGTGTATGTGTACTTCAGTGTGTACGTGTGTAAGTGTACTTCAGTGTGTACGTGTATTTATGTTTGTCTGTTTCTGTGTGTGTGTGAGCATTTATGTTTGCATTCGCCTGAGGTTGTTTAAAAAAAATGTTACACCGCTCACCACCATGCACTGCCCACAACCTGATTTACTCTTTTCCAGACATACCTGACACTGCTCACCACCTTCCGTATTTTTTCCCAGACATACGAGCTTGATAGAGCAGAGCTCAAGTGCTTCAAGGAGACTGAAAAGGCCTCTTACTTCACGTGTGTATTTTGTGTGAGATAGAAACACGTTCCACCGCTCACCACCGCGCACTGTGCACCAACTTGTGTACTTTCCCCCAGATATACGAGCTTGATGGAGCAGAGCTTACGTTTTAAAAGGAGACGGAAAAGGCCTCTCTCTTCACGTGTGTATTTTGTGTGAGATAGAAACACGTTCCACCGCTCACCACTGTGCACTGTGCACCAACTCGTGTACTTTTCCCCAGATATACGAGCTTGATGGAGCAGAGCTGAAGTTGTTAAAGGAGGTGGAGAAGCCCACTGCCTTCAAGTGTGGAAGCTTCGGTGCCTCCTCCCTGGTTGACAGGAGACTGGCGACTGGAAACTTTGGTGGTCAGCTGCAGATATGGGACCTGGAGCATATGCAGGCGCCTGTGTTTGAGGCGCAAGCACATGCCTCCATCATAAATGCTATGGACGGCTGTGGTGGGCAGGTAAGGGGGGGGAGTGGGTGTGATTGGTGGCAGTGGTGGTGATGGCAGTGGTGGTAGTGGTGGTGGTAGCATATGCAGGCGCCTGTGTTTGAGGCGCAAGCACATGCATCCATCATTAATGCTATGGACGGCTGTGGTGGGCAGGTAAGGGGGTGGAGTGGGTGTGATTGAGGGCAGTGGTGGTGATGGCAGTGGTGTTGGTGTTGGAGGTAGCATATGCAGACACCTATGTTTGAGGCGCTAGCACATGCCCCCATCATAAATGCTATGGACGGCTGTGGTGGGCAGGTAAGGGGTGGAGTGGGTGGGATTGGGGGCAGTGGTGGTGGTGGTGGTAGCATATGCAGGCGCCTGTGTTTGAGGCGCAAGCACATGCATCCATCATAAATGCTATGGACGGCTGTGGTGGGCAGGTAAGGGGGGGGAGTGGGTGTGATTGGGGGCAGTGGTGGTGATGGCAGTGGTGGTAGTGGTGGTGGTAGCATATGAAGGGGCCTGTGTTTGAGGCGCTAGCACATGCATCCATCATTAATGCTATGGACGGCTGTGGTGGGCAGGTAAGGGGGTGGAGTGGGTGTGATTGGGGGCAGTGGTGATGATGGCAGTGGTGGTGGTGGTGGTGTAAGCATATGCAGGTGCCTATGTTTGAGGCGCTAGCACATGCCCCTATCATAAATGCTATGGACGGCTGTGGTGGGCAGGTAAGGGGTGGAGTGGGTGGGATTGGGGGCAGTGGTGGTGGTGGTGGTAGCATATGCAGGCGCCTGTGTTTGAGGCGCAAGCACATGCATCCATCATAAATGCGATGGACGGCTGTGGTGGGCAGGTAAGGGGGTGGGATTGGGGGTAGTGGTGGTGATGACAGTGGTGGTGGTGGTGGTGGTAGCATATGCAGGCGCCTGTGCTTGAGGCGCAAGCACATGCATCCATCATTAATGCTATGGACGGCTGTGGTGGGCAGGTAAGGGGGTGGAGTGGGTGTGATTGGGGGCAGTGGTGATGATGGCAGTGGTGGTGGTGGTGGTGGTAGCATATGCAGGTGCCTATGTTTGAGGCGCTAGCACATGCCCCTATCATTAATGCTATGGACGGCTGTGGTGGGCAGGTAAGGGGTGGAGTGGGTGTGATTGGGGGCAGTGGTGGTGGTGGTGGTAGCATATGCAGGCGCCTGTGTTTGAGGCGCAAGCACATGCCTCCATCATTAATGCTATGTGCGGCTGTGGTGGGCAGGTAAGGGGTGGAGTGGGTGGGATTGGTGGGGGTGAGGATGGGGGGTGGGGGTGACTGGTGGTGGCGGTAGTGGTATTGGTGGTGGTATCAGTATGCTGGGGAGACGTATGCATCTAAGCATTTGAGGCAGGTGTAGCCTAGACAGGAGCTGTGTTTGAGGCAGGTGTAGCCTATACAAGAGCCGTGTTTCAGCTACCTGTAGCCCATGCGTCGAGGCCTGTTCCATCCCAATTCATGTGCAGGCAGAGGGATATGACTACCCAAGGTATGGTAGACTCGCTCTCCTTAACTCACCTAACACCCAACACCTAACACCTTGCAGCTAACCTCAACTCATCTAAACTCAGCTCACCCCTCCCTACCCTACCCCACCAAACCAAACCAAACCATCCTACCCAACCCATCCTAACCTAACCCAACCTAACCCAACCTAACCTAACCCAACCCAACTCATACCACCACACCACACCACACCACACCACACCACACCACACCACACCACACCCTTCCCCACCCACCCACCCTCCCCCACTCACCTTCCCCACCCCACCCCACCCTTCCCCATCCCTAACCAAACCAAACCAACCTAACCCAACCCAACCCAACTCTTTTCCAACCCCGTACAGGCAAAGGGGTATGGCGCCCCTGAGATTGCGACATGCGGGCGTGATGGCTGTGTACGTGTGTGGGATGTAAGGCAAGGGGACGCACCTGTCGCTGCCTTTGAGCCTGCTGACTCAGACAATATCAGGTAAGAACAAAAACTAAACAGATGCAACTAAGTAGGCAGTGGGGGGGGGGGGGGGGGGGGGGGGGGGGGGCTGACTTATAGCAACATCAGGTAAGAACAAAACTAAACACATGCAACAAAGTGGGCAGGGGGGGGGGGGGGGGGGGGCAGGGGGGGCCTGACTTAAACAACATCAGGTAAGAACTAACTAAACACATGCAACAAAGTGGGCAGTGTGGGGGGGGCGGGGGGCAGTGGGGGCCTGGGCAGTGGTGGATAGCCTGGATATGATGGATGGCTTGTATACTGCTGGCTGGCTTGTGTACTGCTGGCTAGCTTGTGTACTTTGCTCTGGTGACTGACTACGACGTGTGGGCGAGATGGCTGTGTGCGCGTGTGGGATGTGCGACAAGGGGACAAACCTGTAGCTGCCTTTGGGCCTGCTGACTCAGACACCATCAGGTTAGAACAAAAACTAAACACATGCAACAAAAGCTTCTACACATACCCACACAACCACACACACCACATCACACCACCACACCACACGCCACACCACATCACCACCACATACCCCCCCAACCCCACACAACACAACACCACACACCACACATACTCCCACAACCCCACCACACACACCACTTTAATTCGGCTGACTCAGACAACATCAGGTAAGAACAAGTCCTAGGCAAAAAAAAAAAAAAAACGCAGCGACGGGAAAGGCGGAGTGGCTGGAATCAGGAAGGGCGTACAGGCTTTCGTCTCGGGGGGGGGTGGGGGGGGGGGGGGGGGGGGGGGGGGGGGGGGGGGGGGGGGTGGGGGGGGGGGGGTGGGGGGGGGGGGGGGGGGGGGGGACAGGACAACAGGTAACCTGGAGGCTCCCGCCTTCCGGGAGGGGGGGTCTCCGCCAAAAAAACAATAACCCATGCAGCAAACTAAAGGAACACCCATACCGACAAATATGTTGGGTCAAAGCAGCCACCACCACCACACACCTTATCACACACCACACACCACACACACCACACCACCACACATCACACACACACCACCAACACACACACCACACCACTCAAGCCCACAACCATTCACCCACCACACCCACACAGACCACAACGCCGCCACTCCCCACCACCACCACCACCACCAAACACCCACCCACCACTACTCCCACCACACACCACCCCCACTCACCCATACACCACAACACTACGCCCACCACACACCACCACTCACCCATACACCACACACACGCCCACCACACACCACCACCCACACACAATTCCATCCACCCATCACACACACACACAAACACACACAGCCACCCACAATCACAACACACACACACACCCACCACACCCCTCAACACACACACACACACACACACACACACACACCATCACCATCACACAACATCACACCCACACCATCACACACCCACCATCTCCAAACACAGCACACACCCTCACAACACACCCACCATCACACACACCCCATCACCCACACCCTCACACCCACACACACCACCCCCACACACAACCATCACACCCACCCCATCACACCCCACACCATCACACCCCCACCATCGCCACACACACCCATCACACACCCACCATCAAACACCAACCACCAACCCCCCTCACACCCCCCCATCCATCACACCACACACCCTCACACAAACACCCACCATCACAACACACCACACACCATCACACAGACACCATCACCACACACCCACCATCACACACACCACACCATCACACACACCATCACACACACCACACACACACACACACACACACCACACACACACACACACAAACCACACACACCATCACTTTTAAGGCCCTGGCTTATCTTCTGTTGTCAAAGTATATGATAACACCCGCACACACCACCACCACCACACACCCCATCACCCGCCCACTCACACCCCACACCACTCACCCATCACACACCACACACCGCCCACCACACACCCCCACACACCAGCCATCCAATAACCCAAACAAAATAAATCATTTGCAGGGACTGCTGGTGCGTTGCTTTTGGAAACTCCTTCAACGATTCCGAGCGGTCTGGTGTCGCTGGATATGATAACACCCGCCCACACACCACCCACCCACTCACACACCACCCACCACTCACCCATTTCACACCCCACACACCACCCACACACCCACTCACACACCACCCACCACAACCCCCCCCACACCCCATCACCCACACACTCACCCAAATAAAATAAATCATTTGCAGGGACTGCTGGTGCGTTGCTTTTGGAAACTCCTTCAACGATTCCGAGCGGTGTGTTGTCGCAGGATATGATAACGGAGACGTCAAGATGTTTGACCTGAGGACAAACAAGGTATGTGAATAGTGATCACAAACGTGACCCGAGGACAAACAAGGTATGTGAATAGTGATCACAAACGTGACCCGAGGACAAACAAGGTATGTGAATAGTGATCACAAACGTGACCCGAGGACAAACAAGGTATGTGAATAGTGATCACAAATGTGATTAGTGATCACAAACGTGACCTGAAGACAAACAAGGTATGTGAATAGTGATCGCAAATGTGATTAGTTATCGCAGATGTGATTAGTGATCACAAATGTGACTTCAAAACAAACAAGGTATGTGATTAGTGATCACTTTAACTTCTCCCACCCTCCCACCGTACCTGATTTGACCTGAAAACAAGCAAGGTATGTGATTAATGATCACAAATGTGACCTGAGGACAAACAAGGTACGTGAATAGTGATCACAAATGTGATGAGTTATCGCAAATGTGATTAGTGATCAGAAATGTGACCTGAGGACAAACAGGGTATGTGATTAGTGATCACTTTAACTTCTCCACCCGCCCACTTCCACCCTCCCACCCACCCACTCCCACCGTGCCTGATTTGACCTGAAAACAAGCAAGGTATGTGATAAGTGATCACAAATGTGCTTAGTAATCACAAATGTGATAAGTGAACAAATGTGACTTGAGAACAAACAAGGTATGTGATCAGTGATGAGTTTGACTGCTCCCACCCACCCACCCACCCACTCCCACCGTGCCTGCTTTGACCTGAGACAAGCAAGGTATGTGATTAGTGATCACTTTAACTGCTCCCTCCTACCCTCCCACCCTCCTACCCTCCCACCCTCCAACTTCCACCCTCCTACCCTCCCACCCTCCCACCCTGCCTGTTTTACCAGAGAACAAACAAAGTATCTGATAAGTGATGAGATAAAACTGCTTCCCTCCTACCCTCCTACTTCCACCCATCGACCTGCCACTCACTCCGACCCGCCCGCATCACTCCACCCATCCACCCACTCACTCCCCCCACCTTCCCACCCCCCCACCCCCCCACTCCCACTCACTCCCCCCTCCCACTCAAACCCACCTTCCCACCCACTTCCACCCATCCATCCATCCACCACCTACTCACTCCCACCCTCCCACCCACTCACTCACCCCCACCTTCCCACCCACTTTCACCTTCACACCCACTCCCACCCTCCCACCCCACTCACTCACCCCCACCTTCCCACACCTTCCACCCTCCCACCCACTCAATCACCCCCACCTTCCCACCCACTCACTCACCCCCACCTTCCACTCACCCCCACCCTCCCACTCACTCACTCACTCACCCCCCACCTTCCCACCCACTTCCCCCTCCCACCCACTCAATCAACCCCCACCTTCCCACCCACTCAATCACCCCCACCTTCCCACCCACTCACTCACCCCCACATTCCCACTCACTCCCCCACCCATCCCACTCACTCACCCTCACTCACCCCCACCTTACCACCCACTTCCACCCTTCATCCACCCACCCTCTCCCACCCTTCTGGTTTGATAGGGCAACGATGTAACAAAATTTGCTAGGATAACAATGTGATAAACTCTACACATCTCCATCCCCCTCAACACCAGCACCACACTCCCCACATCCACCCCACACCACGCCCACACTCCTCACCCACCCACCCACACCCACTCCTCACCCACACTCTCCACACTCCTCACCCACACCCACCCACTCACCCACCCACACCCTGTTCTACTGCTGCAGATTCGATGGGAGGCCAATGTGAAGAACAGTGTCTGTTAAACACACTTCTCACCCATCCACCCAGACTCTCCACACTCCTCACCCACCCACACCCTGTTCTGCTGCTGCAGATTCGATGGGAGGCCAATGTGAAGAACATTGTCTGTCACCCTCACTTCTCACCCACCCACCCAGACTCTCCACAGTCCTCACCCACCCACCCACCCACCCACACCCTGTTCTGCTGCTGCAGATTCGATGGGAGGCCAATGTGAAGAACGGTGTCTGTCACCCTCACTTCTCACCCACCCACCCAGACTCTCCACAGTCCTCACCCATCCACCCACACCCTGTGCTGCTGCTGCAGATTCGATGGGAGGCCAATGTGAAGAATGGTGTCTGTGGTGTCCAGTTTGATCGAAAAGACATTGAGATGAACAAATTCATGGTCACGTGCTTGGAGTCCCAGTTCCATTGCTTTGACGCCAGGACACAGCACCCTAAGAAGGTTAGTGAGGGGTGGGGGGGTATTTGTATGGAGGGAGGGGGGGGGGGGGGGGGGGGACGCCAGGACACAGAACCCTAAGAAGGTTAGTGAGGGGGGGGGGGGGGTGGGGGGGGGGGGGGGGGGGGGGGGGGGGGGGGGGGGGGGGGGGTATGTGTATGGGGGGAGGGGGGGAGGGGTTGCTTTGACGCCAGGACACAGCACCCTAAGAAGGTTTGTGAGGGGGGGAGACAGTAAGGGGGGGGGGGGGGGGGGAGAGAAGAGGGGGAAGGGATGGAGAGGAGGGGGAAAGAGACGTTGAGATGAACCAGCTCATGGTCAGCTATCCTTCTAGTCTAGGGCTAGTGTACGGAGACCAACCCTTTGAGGCGAAAATCCTTCTGTAAAAAACAAGTTATATGCAGCGTCGCAAGCGACGCTGAAAATCGGAGCGACAGGTGGCAACGGAAGCAGTGGCCTGGGGGCTTGAAGAGGGGGCTCCGTCAAACAAGACCGGTCGGACACAGGAAGCAGGGAATAGTCCTATGCAGCGTCGCAAGCGACGCGGGAAATTGGCGGAGTGTGTTGGCAATAGAACGACAGGTGGCATCTCTGGAGCTGACCGAAGCCAGTTAGTTACGACAGGTGGCTGACGTGTCAAGCTTCAATTTTTCGGTCGGTTGGTCGCGGTCGGTCGCACAAATGGACACCCTGCCAGGCTGGGGCTCCCGCCCCCCAGAAGAGTGGGCTCCGTCAAAGAATGTTCATGCTCACCTGACGCTCACATCCTTCTGAATGTTTCCATTCACCCTACACACACATACTACCACACCCAGGCCCATACACCCAAACCCACACCCACTCCTACCCCTCTCACACCCATACACCCACACCCACTCCTGCCCCTCTCACAACCATACACCCATACACACACATACACACACAACCACAACCAGACCCACTCCTATCCCTCTCACACACATACACCCACACACATACACACATACACCCACACTCACACCCACTCCCGCCCCTCTCACACCCATACACCCATACACCCACACCCACTCCTGCCCCTCTCACACCCATACACCCACACCCACTCTCTTTCTCTCTCACACCCATACACCCATACACCCACACCCACTCCTGCCCCTCTCACACCCATACACCCACGCATACACCCATACACCCACACCCACTATTTCCCCCCCTCGCACCCATACACCCACACCTACTCCTGCCCCTCTCACACCCATACACACACACCCACATCCATACACCCACTCTCTTCCGTCCCCGTGCTGGGCTTCTCAAGCGTGACAGAGAACCTGGCCTCAGGAGCCACTGTGTGGGGCGCACATTATTTGCCCCAGAACCACACCCATACACCCACTATCTTCCGTCCGCATGCAGGGCTTCTCGAGCGTGACAGAGAACCTGGCCTCAGGAGCAACCGTGTGGGGAGCACATCATTTGCCCCAGAACCGAGAGATCTGTTTGGTCGGCTCAGGAGACGGAACCCTGTACCTGTATAAGTACCACTACCCTGACCAGCGAAAGGTTAAGGTAAGCAGCAGTACCGGTTTTTAAAACAAATATTAAATGTATACACCAAACCGTGAAATGCAATCGTGTGGGGTACGCATCATTTGCCCCGGAATTGATATATCTGTTTGGTCGGCTCAGGAGACGGAACCCTGTACCTGTATAAGTACTTATACCCTGACCAACGGATGGTGAAGATAAGCAGGTAGCAATGAGTGTAAAGTGAAATAGATAAACCCAAACCAAACCAAACCAACCTTACACCCTATACCCTATACCCTATGTATGTGTATGTACGTTACAGTCCAGGGGTGGGCCAAATATGCTTTACTTTACTTGGACTTGCCCAACCGTGTAGGAATGGCCTAAAAAGAAAAAGCACTGATGAACTGAACCCCAAACAATCGTTTTACCAACGGGGGCCCTGAGTTCGTGCTACAGTGATCATTTAATTTTACAATATAGTTCAATCGTCATCTCATCTGGGATGTTAATTTAATTGTACGATTCTTATCGCATATTTTAAAATTGTATTAAGTATTTCCATCCTTCAAAGGAATCAGGATTCATGACCAGCTTCATGCTTCATGTTTTTATCCACCAATCCAGGTTCAATTTTCATTTTCTCAAAAATAAATTCTATCCTCAGCGTATAACGGACATTCTAATATGAAATGCATTTCATCTTCGACCACTCTTCTACCGTCAACCACCATATCACAGCACCTGTATATTCTGCCAGAAAGGGAGGTACTCCTTTCTGATTCAATATTTAAATTGTGAGCTCGATGACGTAGTCTTGCTATGCATTTAATATCATCCCTCTTATTTAATAAGTTAGTGTATGTTGAACTATGGTTTCTATCCTCTGACATCATCCAATCTGCATATGTAATAGTTTTAATACCGATTCCTTGGTTATCACCAAGATTCCTGGGGTTCACTGTACTCAGGGATTGCCAGTCAATGTCTGTTATTTTAGAGTCCTCCATCAATTTTTCTAAGTCAATCTTGCTCAGAGAAGTCCGATAATCTTGAAAATATGAGAAATTTGTTCTATAACACCTAATCTCTGAATGCATCTTAGTAATCTATGAGACCAGCATTGTTTATTGCTATCTGTGGTTGCCATTAGAACATTCTTTAGCAAGGCTCTTTTCACATAACCATCGAACTTGCGGTCAACGATTTTATTCCAAAAGCCAATACATTGTCTCAACCATTGAGCCCATGTAGGGGATCTATCGAGTTAATTGAGGACCAAGTCAGTTGAGGTGTTATCAGCAAACACCAAGAGCCCTTTTCATAAACTTATTATTATACCCTGTACCCTAAACCCCAAAACCTGAAACCTTCACTACCCTATTATATAACATATATATCCAGCCTTACCCTATATACCCTGAACCCTTCACCACCCTATTATATATACCCAGCCTTACCCTATAACCTGAAACCTTCACTACCCTATAATATAACATATATTCCCAGCCTTGCCCTATACACTACCATAGATCCGACCATGTACCCTACCCTACTCTATAATAGAACAGAACAGAACCTCTATCCAACCGTATTCCAAAACAGAATAGAACATAGCATAACCTCTATCCAACCTATTCCATAACAGAACATAGCATAACCTCTATCCAACCTATTCCATAACAGAACATAGCATAACCTCTATCCAACCTATATCCAACCTATTCCATAGCAGAACAGAACATAGCGTAACCTCTATCCAACCCTGTACCCTACCCTATTCCCTGCCCCATCCATCCTCATGACCAGTAAGGCCACACTATACCACACTCCACACCTCCCTGCTATATTCCCTACCTATAGGGTAGGGAATATGACAGTATACCCTACCTTACACCCTACCCTATTCCCTACCCTACCCATCCTCATGACCAGTAAGGCCACACCACACACCACACCACACTCCAAACCTCTCTGCCATATTCCCTGCCATGTAGGTAGGGAATATGGCAGTATACCCTAGCTTACACCCAACCCTATTCCCTACCCTACCCATCTGCAGGACCATGAAGGCCTGGGAGTGGCAGGGAGCATGGAGCTGTTGGCTAGCCGCAACTTTTCAACCCAGCCCATGTCTACCCTATACCGTAGATTTCTATACCCTATATTGTATACCCTACACTCTTTTACCCCTATACCCTACCTTAACCTCTATCCTAATCCTAATTAACCTGCATAATACCCCTATACCCTACCTTAACCTATATCATAATCCTAATTAACCTGTACCATACCCTATCCAACCTTAGGACCATGAAGGCCTGGACTTAGGAGTGGCAGGGAGCATGGAGCTGTTGGCTAGCCGCAACTTTTCAACCCAGCCCATAGCGTGCTTTGACTGGAGTCCAGACAAGGAGGGTCTGTTTGTGTGTGGTGCCTTTGATCAAACTATCCGTGTCGGTATCTGCACTAAGTTGACCAAACAATGATCCCCCCTGGCCAGCTACCGCAGGCATTTTTTTACTGGGTTGGATTTGGGATGCATTTGCTTAGGTCAAACCTTGCCACGAATTACATATTTATACCGTAGACGCGTATTATTTGTCATACACAATATCGTATTATTTGTCATAAACAATAACGTATTATTTGTCATACACAATAACTTGGAAGTCTTTTACGGTGTATTGACGTAGACGCAGTGATTAGCGTGTTGTTCCCATAACCTTTTACAGTATATTCACAGAGCTTCACAAGGAGTCGGTTGACTCTTGCGTGCGTGTGGGAAACCCTAGCAGATGTGTACTGTAGGTTACCCAGCACTACTGGAAGGAGCCACCCCATAAAAAATACCGACACCTTTCAGTGGGTGCACCAATACTTGCATTTGCCTAGTTTTCTACCCCTGAACTGTAACTTGAACTTGAATCCATAGCTTCAGCCAGCAATTTGACTGCTCGCCGACTTCGGCAGTACAAAATTGGGCTGTAAGATACGGTATGTAAATGAGCTTGTGGAGCGTGCAATTTGTATAGTATCATACTCGCCTTTGGTCAACATCATATGATATGCCGCTCCCTACCTATTTGGCTACCCCTGGACTGTACAGTTTTAAAAAAGAGTACGCAGTGCCACAGGCGTAAGATTGAGGGACCCCTCCCGTTTGCACGCATGTCTACATACTGGATAATGGCTACCGTGTTGGGTTAATTTGGTTTCGCTGAGCTTGGACTACCGCGCGACAGCACAGAGGTGGGTGGGCTGTAAAATACAGTAAATACATGAGCGTGTGGCAGACTTGCAGATTGCCCGTGTACCAAGAATATCAAAATCTTTACAGGGAATTATATATCAAATCAGAATATCAAACCAGACTCTGGAATTGGGAGGGTGTTTTATGTTGTGTTGTAGGCTTCGTGGACCAGTTCATTCCTGCACCACTGTGTGCCTCCGTATAGCAGTACATGCAGGGGATATTGTCTCCTGCTGCCCATACTGTATATCGTCCATTATAGTGTTTGCTACTAGCTAGCTTCTATGTAACCAGTCTACGCTCCTCCGTCCTTCATACGTTATAAACGAATATTTGGCTCATGAACCGTAGTTTTTGAAAAAATGCGTCTAATAACATAGATTGTGGCTCATGAAAAGTAGCTTTTGAAAATCATTGCGTCTAATAACGTAGATTGTGGCTCATCCAAAAATTCTATGGACAGCGGCTGCTAGTCTCGTACAGTTGATGTATCTTCCAATCGTTCGGCATAAGGGGTTGCATAATCTAATTATAGCAGGGCAACCCAAGGAGGTTGAGGAGGACCAAACCTCGAATACACCAGCGGGACAACCGACTGGCATGGTCCCAGCCACTAGCTGGCTGGCTGTCCCAGTCACTGACCGGCTGGACCGTGTGTGCACACGACCTCTAGCCGGTAGCTTCGCGTGCCATAGGCCTATAAGCTGTGCCATAACAAAAGTAGCTTTTGAAAATGATTGCGTCTAAAAAATAATAACATAGATTTTGAATTTTAGATTTTGAAGTACCCTTGAACAAACCTGGGAAGGGGGTTGGAAACGAATATTTTGGCACATGAGACGTAGTTCTTGGCTAATGAACCGTAGATTGTGAAAACCATTACGTCTCTAAACGTAGATTTGAAGTACCCTTATCGGTGTACATACAACTGGAAATGTTCACAAGGAGCGACATGAGTTAAGATGTTCTCATGCAATGTGTTGCTCAGCCCAAGCGTTGGCATTGGGCATTTCGAAACGCTGGTATGTGCAGTCAAGAGCGCTGAGAAGTAACAGTCGATGGAATCGGAATATGACGTACGGAAGGGGGTATCGTCCGAACTGTGACGGGGACGCGCAAGATGATAAACTATAGCCGTGACTCAGCCGTGACTTACGAATTCGCTGCGAGTCAGGTGGAGAGCAATGAGGGGCCGGGGTGAGAAGCCCCTGCCATGGTGGAGGGTGAGGCGGGGTGAGGTTGACCTCGAGACCTTGGCAGCCAGGCCCCGGCCAGGCCCGGGTCTGATCGACATCGACAGCTAGGCAGGTATGTATCACCATAGCTAGGGTAGGGTTAAATAATTCAAATTCCATGGCAAGTTACTCCAACTTTCTGCAACCGTTAGAGCGCAGTCAATGCTTCTGTTTCGTCATCTCTGAAGCGTAGTCTCCTTCAGCAAATGCGCAAGAGTCCTTTGGTACCAATTTCGACAGAAGCGTTCGGTTACTAGAGCACTTCGGAGAAGCTAGGGAAGACCGATACTAATCGGGAACAGATAAACACCGTCTCGCTATCTAGACGATAGTAAAGCGAGCACCATGAATCGTGTCCTGGCCACTCTGCTGCTCCTTAGTTTAGGCTTGGCGTCAGGTAGGTCGGCGACAGCTGCACTCAGGAAGCTTAGGTAGTCAGCCCCAGCCTCTCCTTCTGGGCTACACCGTCTCCGGTTTCCAACTTGCTTCTAGGCAACGCTCTTTCATGTTCATGCTCGCAACCGCATCATATCTCCCTCACCTGATGTGCCATGCGCCTTCGAAAATTCGCAAGTCGTCTTATTCAAATTGAACTTCCCACCTGGCACTGACGCTTTGCCTTCAAATCCGCCGCAGCCCAAGACGAAGCCTATGACGAATACAGCGAATATATCACCAACCCTGGCGGATTTGCTGAATTGAATGTCTTCCCCTACTGCAAATGCACGGACTACCGCTGCCAGGCCTCTCCTTATCTCATCACTTTCGAGAGCAGGGAGGAAATCACCCCGAACCAAGTCCAGATGTGCTTCCGGTTCAGCCCGGTAAGCATCTTCAATCATGAGCGATTCCATTAGCAACCTTCGTGTCTAGAAGAAATTGGCCTGGCGAGAAGATGGGTGGGACAGCATGTCATGGTCAACCCGCATCCAACCCCTGCAAGGGTTAGTTGCACACACCAAATATTTGATCTGGCTAACATTTACTAGAGTTTGTAGCTAAGTAGGTTCAGCTTGCTAGCCAGATCAAAGGATGCCAATGTCTGCTGATTTGCTTCCCTTCAGAGGAAAGCCTCTCATAGTCCTATTGCCCCCCCCCCCCCCCCCCCCCCCCCCCCAATACCTGCGACTAACTTCAGACCCAGGTCATGTGTTGCAGAGCTCGCCATAGGCCCCTCTTGACCCAGGCAAGAAGCGGGCAAATTCAGTGCCCAATAAGACACCAGGATACTGTAACCATCATTATCACCACCACCACTACCATCATCATCATCGTCATCAATCTATCACTCATCTACCCACCATCATCAATCCATCATTATCACCACGACCATCATCAATCCACCATCATCAATCCGCCATCATCACCATCATCACCATCATCACCATCATCACCATCATCACCACCACCACCACCATCATCACCATCATCATCATCACCATCATCACCACCACCATCATCACTACTATCATCACCACCACCACCATCACCACCATCACCAACATCATCACCACCATCACCAACATCATCACCACCATCACCACCATCATCACCACCATCACCATCATCACCACCATTATCACCACCATCATCACCACCATCACCATCATCACCATAATCACCACCAGCATCACCACCATCGTCACCACCATTGTCACCACCATCGTCATCGTCAGCACCATCATCATCACCACCACCATCACCATCATCACCACCACCATCATCACCATCATCACCACCATCACCACCATCATCACCACCACCACCAGCACCACCAGCACCACCACCACCACCACCAGCACCACCAGCACCACCACCAGCACCGGAATCATCATCACAAGCATCATCACCAGCAGTATAACCACCAGCAGCAGCACCACACATAAACTAGCAACTGGACTGTCTGACGTCCGATGACACGTGGGTTATGATTGGCTAGCGCACGGAAACACATCCGTTTTGAAAAAAACGAGGCAAGAATCCGTTTTGAAATAATGCATATCCAAGCAGCCACAATAGCAACCCTCTCTGGACCCACCTAATCCGTTGCGTATTGCCTCCGGTGCAGCAGTGAGGCATGCTAGTGGTCGGAAAGGTCCACGATGCTGTGCTGTGGTGTCCCCTTTCTGATTTGGGCTACTATTTGATTTGCCTAGTGCCTGCCATGTATACATATAAATACATAATTCTTTCTGAACAAGATGTACACTCCTCATTGGGCATGTCTTGTTGGCTTTATCATGATGTTACTGGAATGAATGTTGCACATCAAGAAGTATGTAGAGAGAGTGTTTGATCAAACCCACGGCATCAAACCCATCCCACACCACAACAACAAGAAGTACAGAGTATGTATGATCAAACCCACCGCACCAAACCCATATTTACACCTAATCCTAATATGACGCACCTCCTGTCTGTAGGTGGAATGCTTTTTCAACGCATGCTGTGAGAAGATCTATTCAACATTGGCCAAGGTGGAGTTTGAAGTTGGTAAGTAACGCTTCTGCACATCTTGAGCATATGTAGGAACCGGCATTTCATATAATTTTGTTTGAAGGTGATTATGATATCATACAAATTGCATCATACTATACTGTCTATACATGGTAACTTTGGCCTGGGGCATCAGATCATATGATATTAAATCATATGATTTTTGTATGATATCATATGATATCAGACTCGTCTTTGGTCAGCATCATATGATTTGCCGTCCCCTAAGTATATGCCCTCCCCTCAACTGTATCAAGCCCCCCCCACCCCCCGACTCTATCAAGCATATACTCCCCCTAAGCATGCACTGATTCATACTTATGAAAACATGCACCAATACATAATGGTGCAGACTGACCCAATCTGATGCACACATAGGGGACAGCAATATGATACCATGTGATTTCAAATCATCATATGATACTGTATGGTGCCAGCAGTCAACTTAGTTTAAAGTTACCCTGTATAAACAATATCATATGATGCAGTTTGTATGGTACCATATGATACCATTCTTGCCTTTGGTCGACATCATATGAGTTACCAGTCCATATGCATGCACTTAACCTACGCACGTACTTTCCCTGTGCATGCACGTATTGACACCGTCCACGTACCGACACAGTTCATACTGACACATACCGACACACACTGATGCATACCTTCTCTTGTCCATGCAGATAATGCTTGCAAATCCCAAGTGCTCACGAACGGCACCACCTTGGACGGAAGGCAGTTCAACACGTACTTTGTGACCCTCAACCCCACGGGAGCTTTGAAGGTCACCGAAATGAACCAAGTGAATGGAGAAGCCGCAGGGAAGCTGCTCTGCATTACCACTTTGAAGGGCCCTTGCGACACTGTAGACAGTCTTTTCCAGGCCCACCATCAGTCTTTCTTCAAGTATGCTCTCTTCGAGAGCTCCGCAAACGAATGCTGCCCTACATGCATCGAATTCGAGTCGCCTCCCCCTCTCCCCCCGGCCCCATCCCCCCCCTCTCCCTCCCCCCCTCCTACCCCTCCTCCCAGACCCCCCTCCTCCTCCCCCCCCCCCCACCCCCCCTCCCCCTCCTCCCCCACCTACCCCACCCCCACCCCCTCCTCCTAGCCCCCCCCTCCCCTCCCCACCCCCTCCTCCCCTCCCCTCAACTCCCCCTCCCCCTCCCCCCTCCCTCCCCCCCCTCCTCCCCCCCCCTCCCTTCCCTCCTCCTCCTCCCCCTCCTCCTCCCCCCCTCCTCTCCCCTCCCCCCCCCCCCTTCCCCCTCCTCCCCTCCCCTCCTCCCCCCCCTCCCCCCCCTCTCCTCTCCCTCCCCCTCCTCCTCCTCCCCCCACTCCCCCCCCCGCCCCCTCCGTCCTCCTCCTCCTCCCCCCCCGCCCCCTCCTCCCTTCCCTCCTCTGCCCCTCCTTCCCAAGCCTGGAACTGCCCCTGTTGAGCTCCTTTGTAGACAACTCCAGCCCTTGGCGACTGGAATTCGTTCAGGCCGATAACATCGGCTCCCAAACTGTGTTCATCTACTCTCTGCTCATCAAGGAGGATTCCCCTTGCTACCCAACAGCATTCAGGTAACTTGAGCTAGGTTACATGGCTCAAGCCTTAAGCTACTGTCAATCAACCACGCCGCTTGTCTCCAGACAAACACCAACAATTGTCCTTCCGCACCCAACCCACACCCAACCAAATCCACCCACCCAAACCCACCCACCGACCCAAACTACCCCTCCCCTCCATACCACTCCTCCCCTACATGCACCCACCCGATCCCACCCACCGACCCAAGCCAAACCTCTTACCCTCCCCTCCATGCACCCCCACCCCCACCCTGTCCTCCATGCACCCCTATGCACCCCCACCCCCATGTACCCCCATCCCCACCCCCGTGGACCCCCACCCCCGCCCTCCTTTCACCCCTACTCCCCTGCAGGCGTGGCAACTGCTGCAACATGATATGAATTCCATCTCCATGAGTATGGGTGGGGACCCCCCCCCTCCATGCACCCCCATCCCCATCCCCAACCCCATGAACCCCCACCCTGACCCATGCACCCCCGCCCTCCTTTCACCCCTACCCCCCTGCAGGCGTGGCAACTGCTGCAACATGACTATGAATTCCATCTCCATGAGCATGGGTGGGGACCCCCCCCCCCCCCCCCCCCCCCCTCCATGCACCCCCACCCCATCCCCCACCCCATGAACCCCCACCCTGACCCCCATGCACCCCCGCCCTCCTTTCACCCCTACCCCCCCTGCAGGCGTGGCAACTGCTGCAACATGACTATGAATTCCATCTCCATGAGCATGGTGGGGACCCCCCCCTCCATGCACCCCATCCCCAACCCCATGAACCCCCACCCTGACCCCCATGCATCCCCGCCCTTCTTTCACCCCTACCCCCCTGCAGGCGTGGCAACTGCTGCAACATGACTATGAATTCTATCTCCATGAGCATGACTGACGGTGAGTCAAACTGACTCCTGGCGAGTGGCTCCAAACTGACTCCTAGCGATTGGCTCAGAAACAGCAGAAAGTCAATAATGTGAACACAGATTAAGATGCACCATAACTCTTCCTATTCATTCTGCAGTTGTAATGGGTGTGTCTGGGGGGGGGAGGGGGGGAGGGATATGGTGAGAGGTGGGCGTATTGTCTATATCCAGGTACGGTATATATATGTAGCTAGGGAATAGGCAGGGGACTGGGCACTGGGGGTGTTCTTGAATTGAGCACTACCCTATTTGGAAACACACATCACACATGCCCCTTTTTCCCTACGACTGTAAATCTCATTTACACAAAACACACATCAGCATTTGACAAACCGAATCTACAATCATCCACTGCAGAGGCCAAGCCATCCCTCATGTACTCCAAGGTCTACACGTATACCGGCCAGGTCCTACCTTCGGATAACACCTTCACTGACTATGGACTGGAGATCACTCTCCTGGAATGATCTATGCAACGCACTCCCTGAGGGGCAGTTCTACACGTACGTGTGACTCACTGGAATCCTTTTTTAAATTAAAGGATTTCCACTTAGAATGATGGGTGTCCTTGTGTATGCTGTGTTCTAGGCAAATGATGGTATGTGTGATTAATTGCAGTGTCGCAGTCTATATGAATGCCTGTATCTCCGTAGGTGCCTAATTATCGTGTCTTTGGGAGAGTTGGTTTAGACCTAGAGTTTGGGAACCAGACCAAGTTTTTTTTGGCGGAGCCCCCTCTTCAAGGGGGCGGGGGAGCCCCAGGGTTACCCATATGTCCGTCTGCCGACCGACTGTCTGACCGAGACAAGCCTGACACGTCAGCCAATGGTCTCGTAACTAACTCGCTTCCGTTGCCACCTGTCGAACACTCTGCTAATTTTTAGGGTCGCTTGCAACGCTGCATAGGACTCGTTGTCTTAGGGCTTACCTAATTCCCCAGTCTTGGCTGCATAGCTAGCGGAGTCACTTGTCAATTATTTTTGGAAATTCAAAATTCAAATGTTTAAAATAAATAAGAACAAACTCAATTTCAATTTGTCTGTAGATACCCACATCCGAAGTTTGATCTGTGGTTTGAGGTGAACTCCCCAGTTGGGAGGTATGATTGGGGCATTGGGAATTTGATTGGAAGGTGAAGTCAAGTTGTACTGCTATTGCAGTGAATTCAGAGGTCAAGGCTGATGATAAGCCTATCGTCACGTGGGAACTTGATTCGTGGTAGCTTGTGCAAACGTGTGTTTGACGCATATGAACGGTCCCACGTTTTGTCGTACATCTTGTGTACTGCCTTCTGACACAGGGCTGCTGGCGACCAGATGCACATGTGGATTAAAAATAGCTGACACATTTATGCGCTGTGATCTACTCAGAATTCGATTCCAAGCATTCTATGATTTGTAAGGTTCTGTCCCACACTCTTATCACGTAGTATGCAGATTTGGGACACTTGTGTAGGGACATATGTAGGGGACGGTATTATATGTATCATATCATATGATACACTTGGCTACCGTTACCATTTATAAACGATATCATATGATGTAATTTGTATGATAGCATACTTGCCTTTAGTCAACATCATAGGATATGCCGGACCCTATATGTGTCGGCTATGTCATATAATATTAGTAAATAAATAATATTATATAATATTAGTCGGCCGAGCCGTCTCACCAGAATTTCGAATTTATTTGAAAAACTAATATTATTGTGACACAGTAATAATATTAGTTTTTCGAACACTAGTATTAGTTACGGTTCCCTATATACTAACCATGTTTACTCCGCACTCATACGATCAGTATCCTGAAGGCTGTTGGATGTGTGTGTGTGTGTGGGGGGGGGGGGGGGGTAAAAAGGGCACAGCTGAAGGCTGAATGACAACCGAAGTCAATACAATTCAAACTCCAACTCTGACACCCCACACCCTTGATCATCACACAGTATTGAGATCGCCTTGGACTCGAACGTGTGGCCCGACAACAGAATCTTCCCCTGCAAGCCCTCCGCGAACGAGCAGGGCATCCCTCCTGCAACTACGTCGTGCACGGATGGCAGACAGAGCCTGGAGACGCCACTGCCGTTCGCGACTTCAGCTACCCCGAGTGCTGCCCCACTGGCGTCAGCAACTTCTGCTCTCAGGTCATCACAACCCGCTGCAACCCCTACCTCAGCGACAGCCCCTACCGCCTCATCTTCGACTCCAACATCACCACCGACACCGCCTCCGAGGTTAACTCATCCTGGGCTTCGATGACAGCCGGGTCCTGAACCTCGGCAGCCACGACACGGCAAGGGCCGGCGACGGTGAGGTTGGGTGGTAGTGAATCACACCTATCGTGGAGAACCCAGCTAGCCCGTCAACTCCGTACGTCATTTCCGACCTGAAGAGCGTTAAACCCCACTCGGATTCGGGGGGGCCAGCAGGTCCGCATCGCGACAAGAAACACCTAAACAGAAGTAATGTTTAATATTGTACACATCACCCACCCCTCGACAACGTGGAGTGTTTGAATCCGTGTGACCAATCACATCTGGCTTACTGTGCAGCATGAGTGCACGTGATGCTGATTGTTATTGATAAGCTACTACGGCACTCTCGACTGACACCAACCACCTTGACGTGACTAGGTATCAGGCCCCAACCAGCATTTTGTCGCTCGCCATCTTTGGCACAGTAAAACATTAAAGCAAATTATCCAACCCACAAATGGCACACAATCATCTTGTGAAGTTTATACAGTCTGACATGCTCAAAAGTCCATGTTTGGTGCGGAGTCCTCCCTCTCCAAGGGCGGGAAGCCCCCAGGGTATAACCGCACCATTGTCCTGTAGATTGTGGTGTGTCCAGAGCCCGTGCACCGCGGAGTCGTGACCAGCCACACTGACCCGGTCAAGTCCCCCGGTCTCGTACTACAACGCACTTACCGTTGCCACCCCTCCTCGCTCCACCTGATTGCGTAATATCCTATCGCCAGTTTGTCCGTTACGTTCGTCGACGCTGCAAAAAACTTGTCTCACCGACTAATCATCATCATGTCCTCGACCCTCCACCCAACCCAACATCTGTTTCTGTTCTAACGCTCTAGTCGGCTCAGTCTAATTCCATCAATTTTCCAACCTCAAGGCTAACAACCATCCGCACTGACGACTCAAAGGCTAACCCACGCAGCCATGTGGTCCATTCAAGCCTAACATACCTATCCCTGTGGCCACGCTCTAAAACGCTCAAGTCTGACCCACCTCTCTACGCTCAAAGTCCTTCTCTCTTCAATCCAATTTGCTACATACTACGTATCATCATCCTCGCAGGTTGGACCCGCGCATGTGTGCATGATCTGGTCGGCTCTACCTGGTGTGCACCATTCCAGCTTGTTGGTCGAAAGGCGGACACAGAGAGGTGCTCAGCACTGGTGACGCGCATGCTGTCCATACCCTGCCCTTACCCTTATCTCCTCTTGTGGCCACCTCAGCCGTGGACATGTAGACCCAGTCGCCTAGATGGATTCTCATTTCACAATGGTGACGGTGAAGATTTGATTCCGGTAATAGCCTGTACCTACGTATTAACACATCGTGTGTCCCGACCCATTCTGTACAATCAGTTTTGCCCCTAAGTTACCCAAGGCATTGCTCTAGAGCAACTTTCAAGATTACTATTTACCATGTGTAGTGCAAGACCCAGGGTCCGTGACGCGCTGGACCCATACTGGGGAGTTGGGTCCGTGTGCACCATCCCGACGCAACTTTCGTAGATATGGTTGCGTCCACGGCACTTTTCCATTTGTCTCGCTGGCAGCAGTTTCTGTAGTTGAGGGAATGTGGGGCTAAGTTCATGTGGCACGCTCCAATAAACAATCAGGCTACGAAATTGGTTTGTCTTCCACTGGTGACGCAGCCTGCCCGAATTAAGGGGGCGTCCCAGGACGCAACGCTCTGGGGTCCCTGAAGTACCCTGACTAGTATCTTGATATTTTAGTCATTATGATATTTGAGAGTTGAAGTAAAGAAAGAACACTACATAAGCGAAGCCGTAGTGCAGTACCTGCCTGCACCCTGCCCATTTTCTCACCAGAACGTTGTGTCCACACCTTAGTTGCCGTTGTGGTGGCCATTGACGCCACTGAACTAACTCATCTACACCAAGTTTTATTAGTTGGTGAAGACAAGCGAGCGTTTGATGACTCGTCCTTTCCTCTACTTTGATAGTTTCAATCGCTCCCTTTCCTGACCATTAACTTGTGCATAGGTTGCTCCCCCCTGTCTGTCATAGAAGTTGACCTAGAGATTTAAATTGTCAAACTTTTCATCTACTTGGTTACATGGCTACATGTACTTCGTTACATGGCCTTTATCGCTGCTCACCACCTTCACATCGGATTGATTGCATGGTCTATCAACCTTCTTGAACTTGGTTACATGGCTCCGGCCAGCCATTCGGCTGGTCATTGGCAGGTAAAGCTGTTAAAGCCATTAGGCTGGTCATCGGCAGTTTAAGCAATATTATTCTACAGGTATCAGCCCCCCCCCTAGGCTTCATATCTGGACACCCAGACTGCATAACATAGTAAAAGGGGTATCAGTAAGTAATGGACCACGGGACCTGCTGGCTTATCACGAAACGGAAGAGAGATCCTCAAAAGTTGTTCTGGGAGTGGGTATTTCCTCCGGCCGAAAACTTTCGCTGCAGGGTCCCTGGTTCGCTGGGCTTGCCGACAGGGAGAGAGTCGGATACCCCCGATAAATTAACGCCCGGCCTGGACTCGCCTGGTTCAACGCGAAATGAATGACCTATGAATGATTCGCAGTGCGACCGCCAGCGATGCCTCGAAAAAGGTACCTACAGCATTAGTCGAGGCTCGAGCGGGAGAGTATAAAAAAAGGATAGGCCACACTCTGCCCACACAACGCCTAAAAAACCTGGGGAGGGCTGACCCCTCCCCCCCTTAGATAGAAATGACAACTTTTTGAAAAACTTAGATATGGATTCTGGGGGTCTACAGTGTGGCGCACATAATGGCATCCTCGGAATTCCCACATAGGGATTGTGTGAAAGTCAAAAATCAGTTCTGCACCCCCTCTGGGTTGCCCGAGTATTGAAATTGAAATTGTTACATCCGTGTAGAACCGTTACTCACAGGACGTGAAGTTAAGGAACAACCATAGCGTTAAGCCGGAGCTTAGCTATAGTCACCTGAGGCCATCTCCAGTAAAAAAGAATTAACCACCGATGCCTGGACCGGCAGGCAACCGTAGCCACATCATGCATCAGTGCAGCTTAATACGGGGTTTTTTTCACCCCGGTTGGGAAGCACCAGACACAATGCAGCTGGATACCACTAGACCTGAGGGGGGGCACTGGTCTGTGTGCTAGTCCCCTGTGTATCGACCCAGTGTGTGCTTCATGAACGTCTGCACTGTAAAAATACTCTGAAAGCTAGTGATGTGTGGGAGTGGGACATGTGTCCGCCAAGTTTGAGGCACATGATCTCTGAGTCCACGATTGGTCAAGAAATCAAAATCAGAGGTTGGGAATAGTAGCGCAAGTTGTTCCAACGAGTGTACAACTTCAATAGTGAACGGTGTTCAGCCGATCTAAATGCCATTCTACTAATTCCACATGCTGGGCGATGTTTAGTGAGAAACTTAGTGCTGGTTGTATCAGAGCATATATCCAACTCAAAACCCCAGAGTTCTTTTATCAGACATACAGGTACAGGAGAGTCTATTTCAAGTAAGAACGGCAAATCATGTTCTCATTCTCTTCCATTCCGCTACAGTACTAGTGGAGGGGCGTAACCAGTCTAGGGAACGTTTGCCCATGACCCCCCTGGGGTAGTGGTCTCTCTGTCGCTTCCCCAGCGGTCGCATGTGGATCGAATGCTCGGATCGCGCAGGGCTCGCGAGTGCAATGGCCTTGTGGAATGAGTCACACTGCGCGCCATGTCTCTTGATATAGAGCCCCTTGAAAGTCCGGTGTGTGCAGCCCGCCAGGATGTGGCCCGCTCCGTCCTCACAGGTGTGGCAAATGGGGCATAGGGAGTTCGTGGGTGGGTGAGTGCTTGTAATAGAAGGGAGTTTCTAGGCGGAATGCAATTACGGTTCCACAGCTAACCCCACGGGCTTTAAGGATGTGGAATTTAGTTTTATGTTGGATAAGGGTTGAGGTCCAAAATTTGTTACTTGCATGAGGAAGTTGGTGGGGAGTTTTATCAGCCCAGGTGGTTGCATAAATCCCTTTAAGAGGTGTTGGCCAAGTGGCAGCTAGTGGGCAGGTTAGAGGTGATACCTTGTGTAAGGTTAGGTGCTAGGATGCGTGGGGAAATCTCCCAGGGTGGCGAGGAGTTGAACTGTGGGCCATTAGCATTGTGTCGGGGATTTCCCCATTTTGTCAGTAAAATTGGGGAGCAGGTGCGCAGCTTCCTGCGCGTGCCAGAATGTCTGCCCTGTCTTTCCAAGGATACCTGTGTGGGACGGACTTTACAAAAGTGGTGTGGAGCCATGCCGATCTGAATGAGGTGTTTTTTGAATTGATGCAAAGTTCAGTATGAATGGAACGGGTTGGGAGGGTCATAATCATTGTTTTTAATAAGTTGAAGAGAGCAGAGCTGTCTGTATGGAGTGTAAGTGATTTGTCGTAGTCAATGTTGAGAAGGGCTTGGTGCTGCTTACCATTTCCCTGGCCCTGTTGTTAGTTTTGGTGGCCCCTATCCCCCATGGTTGATGGTGTAGCTTGTCCTGCAGCCGGACATATACTGCAGCACCTATTTTAACTAGTGTGCCTGGTTTACCTTTTATTAATACCTACCATCTGTGTAGACCTGGAGCCTGAGTAGGGTAGCTAGGTGTAAGACAAGGGTGATTAGTGTAAGAATAGAGGGAGGAGGTTTTGGTGGAGTGGATTGTTGCCAGGATTTTTGGCAAGAGATTTGGAGTTCCGGGTAAGTAATGACATGTCAGAGAAGGTCGAGTGGGAGGTGGAGTGATAGTAGAGGGCTCCAGGATGAGGAGAGGGCGTTTGCATTTAGTATGTCCATTGGTCAATAAATCTGGTAGTTTGAAAATAGTATCTTGGCTGTGGGGGTTTCCTATAAGGTATAGGTGTAGTTTGTGGGTGAGGGTGGAGTGTGAGTTGCGGCCAAGCCATTTCAGAGGTAAGTATAAAATTCAGACGCGTCTGGAGTCCCATATAGTGGATCCAGGAGTGGTGGAGGAGGGTTTTTAAAAGGGCAGCATGTCGTCAGGAGGAAGCACAGGTGGTCAGGTAGGGCTGAGATTATTTTCAGCATGTTCATCACTGGCCTAGGGCCCACCTTATAGCTTTGTGCTTGTGTCGTTGGTTAGGAATGTCCACCAGTGAGCCCCCAGTCCAGATGGTAAGAAAGGGGTCTTGGTTGTAGCCAAGAGCTGTATCAGCAGGGCTGTAGAAGAGAGCTGGTGAGGCTTTGTCTTAGCTAGGGGGTTAGAGTATCATGTGAGTATGCCTCAGAGCAGCTGTGCTTGTAGAGAAAAGGAAGTAAATAGTGTTGGTACAGCAGGAGCAGCTCTGTATCTGGTGAATAGGGCACTAAGTCAAGTGCTTGTGTGGGTTGGTGGGGGGGTTGGGGTGTTATGTTCCTCCTTGGGTCAGTTGGTTCCATTTGGTAGGGTGGTGATTTTGAGGGCCACAGTTTTTGTGGAATAGGTTAGTCTGTCGTTGGGAATGTGCCCAAGACAGTGACCAGTGGGGTTATAAAGATATGAAACGTTGGTGTGTGTGTGTGTGGATTGGTCATCCAGAGTGGTGAGGATGCCTGTTTGTATAATGTAGGCTGAGGGTGGTTGAATGTCCCAGTCTGGGTGCCTGTCGTGTGTGTCAATTTTCAGAAGTTTGTGAACAAGGTTGTGGTTGTCAGCATTAAATCCTGGGGAGGTGGCCCATTGGCCTTGTTTGTTGACGTAGTAAGGTGGTGTGCCTTCCTAGGTTAGTGTTGGTAATGAGGGAGTAGTTTTTTAAGTGTGGTTAATTGGTCTTATCTGGTTGTCCCAAAGTCAACAGTGAGACGCATTGTGATATTTGTGGTTTCCATGTATGGTGGAGGTAGTGAGGTAAGAGATGTGCTGTGGTGGATGCTGTATCCCATGGGCGTGTAGGAGTTGAGATGTTCGTTGTGGCTGATGGTTGGGGCCATTGAACGTGGACCACCGTGGAAGTGACTAGTTTGTCGTCGTTGTATGAGCGCGTGCCCCCGCAGCTCCGAGGTTCATGTTGCTTTGTGTATTGGATTCCGTAGGTACGATTGGAGCAGGGCGCGCCGGTGTGCAGTTGACGCTGCTAGTCGGGGGATTCAATGGCCTCGCGGATCCTGTCAGGGTGTGAGGGGGAGTTTATTCTATTGCACGGTTCTCACATTGAGGAGGAGGCGTGACGGATCCAGGATTTGCACAGTATGGCGTTCTGCCCCAGGTGGCATCACTGCTGGGGCACCCCATGCTTGGTGCCCGTGACTGCCGTTCGTTCTGGCGTGGGCCACGCCCACCATTGGTTTCCTTCAGGTCCCCATGGAATCCGCCTCGTAGTCGTGCGATACCGTACCAATGCGTGAGGTTGGAACGCTGGGTGGGTGGGTGGGGTATCATAGAAGCAGGAGATTTAACGTTATCGGTTGTTTGTTTTTTTTTTTTTTTTTTTTCTGCGCATTGCGTACCGGGCGCAAGTTGTCGGTGGGAGAGAGGGAATGGGTCAGAGTTTATTGGGAGGCTACAGGATTTTGGATGGGGAGAGGGAGTCCGGTGCGAGGCGGTTCAGGGGCTCGTTTGTTTTTTTAGTGTAACGTTGTGTTGTGCAGGTGATATGTAGAGAGATGCGTGTAGTTACTGACAAGTAGTTCCCATGGGGTGACCAGGTCATGGTATAATAAGTGCCAGGTCAGGATGGATCATCAGTGAGTACAGGGATTGCCTGTGAGTGGTAGAGGAAGAATGTATGTTAGGTTGGGTCACCGAAGTTCTGTGTATTCCAGAAATTGTTATGTCAGATTTTTAATAATTTCCAGCGGGCGGGCTATTGGGACCTATACTTAAGTTGCGTTGCGGTTATAAGAGAGAGAGGACTCTAGAGTGTGTCCATTGTGGAATTTTTGATTTAGTAAGGAGAGCTCAGTGAGTAGTGCCAGGGGACGTAGGTCTTTCATGGACTGGGTGAGGGCTGTTGCACGTAATCGGGTGTATTCAGTGAGCAGGGAGGGCACCCCTAGTCCTGCCTCTGTTTGTGTAAGAGGTCGGAGTGCTCTTGTCCGCGGAAAGATCTGGGAAGGGAGCAAAACAGAGGGTTAACTGTATTTTAATACTGCCTCTGTCAATGACATGAATGCCCGGTTAGTGAGAAGGGAGCTAGCATATCATGGGGTCTTTAATAGCTGCCTGACACCTCTTGTGAAATGATTCGTTAAGCATTGGGTGGGGGTTGCCTGTTTTTAGCTTTGGTGAGGAACTCAGCCCTTTATTGTGAATGTTTGCAATAGTAGAAGTGAGTTGAAGTTTTCCATTTAAGTAAGTGAGATGTGAACCCCCAAGTATTTGTAGGCTTGGTCAAGCGGATGGTAGGTACATAGGATTTTTCCTAGTGTAATTTATCTACCTTTGTTTGAGAGTGTTGTTGTGAGTAGGTTGAGAGGGGTTGATTTGTGGAGTATGCCACTGACCACACATTGTGGCGTTAACCAGAGCATGCCCGACCAATGCTAAAGTTTGACTTTACTACACGGATGCGAAGGTCCTCTGAGCTGCGTTGGACAGCAGTTCGCAGCACCCCAAGCTGCTGGTGTGGTTGTTCATCTGCTGTGTTGGAGGGTAGGGATGCTGCTCTGTATCCTCGTCCCCCAGACTAGCCATCTGTGTAGGGGTTCTAGAACGCTAATGGAAGATTAGGGGGAGAGAGTAATCCCCCTGATGATGCCCCATAGTGATGGGGATGGGGAGCCAGTTGTATGAGGTTTACACGGATAATATTGTACCGATAGAGTTTGTGTAGATTCCTTTGATAGTTTGTCTATATGGACCGTTGGAGTGTAACCCAAGCTGTGCAGGATGTCAGAGAAGGTTTTGGTGATCAATCCATGTTAACAAGCAGAGCTAAAGTCGAGTAGGCAGCAATGAGGTCCTGGTTAGACATGAGGTGCAGCGTCCCAATGTTGTGGAGTAGGTTCAGAACATTGTCTTCTAGGTTCCTTTTTGTCTTTTCTGAAACCGTCTTGGCAGGCGCTAAGAATGTGTTGTTTCAGAGTAGTAGATGAATAGTGTTAGTAACAGGTGAGGTCCAGAGTTTGAGGCTACAGCATGGTTTCTTGCCTCACTTGTGGCTGCCTGATAGTTTTGAGTAGCACATGGAGCTGATTTATTTGTAGAGCATATCTGTGTTTGAGGTTTTCCAGCATCTGGTTTTCGCACACAGGATCCATACTAGCTAGCCTGAGTTTGTGGTCTGATGAGGTGCATTTCCTGTGGGAGGTCACATAGTAATATTCATTAAGGTACGGTATGGCCGTCAGGGGGCCGTGGCGCTTTGGTTGTGTAGAGAGTGTTATTCGAATAGCAGTCAGCAAATAGTGGTTGAGGAGAGTCAAAAGGTGGAGGGAGAGGCAGTGTTTTTGGTATGGACGTTTCTGAGTATCCAAGTGGTATTTGTCGTCTGTGTGCTATTTCATGGAGGGTGGAGGTGCGTGGTCGTGTATAGTCTCTGAGATGGGGGAGTGTGGAGGTGACATGAGTTTCCCTAGTTTAATCATAACTTCAGGATACCCTGGGTGCTAGTGCTGAGCTGTGATTGGAGCGTCCAGTAGAGCAGTGGGTGTGTGTGTGTGATTTTCAGAGAGAAATCTACCTGTGAGTTTTGTCGTGCCTTGTGTACTGGGCGGCGTCGAAATTTCTTAATGGCCGGCGGTTGCCTCCTCCTCTTTGCAGTGCAACCTGCATGAATCGACACTAAGTTTTCTGTATACTTGTTGCTTATTCAGCAGTTAGAGAACAATAGGCAGAGAGGAGGTAATTTTGAAAGTCGCTGTATGCTACTTATTTAGTGGTAGGTGAGTACTGTGCCTGCCGAGGTGTCTGATGCTCTCTAGTTCATGTATTTGATTGTTGTCATGGTGGTGGGAGCTGTTCGGAAGTGCTTACGATAATTTTGTTAATATGGTAGTGTAGTCTCGTGCCGTAGGGTTGGCCAGTTGGGTCTTGGCGAAGGTGCCTGTGTACACTAGGCTTGGTTAGCTGCCGGTCAGTCATGGGGAGAAGCTTGGTGAAGGAGTGACCATGAGATGATTTGTCATGCTGTTAAGGTCTTCTGGTATGCGTGGCTTTGAGTTCTGCTACTAGTAGTGTGATTGTGGTGCAGATGTTTTACTCTTGCTCCCATCCATTGTGGTGCTATAGGCCAGGCTTTGAAAGCTATGGTGCTGTGGCTGTGCTGGAAGGGATGGAGAAATTGAATTAGAGAGTGCTTCTTTAGCTTTTGGCCATGTCTTGTTGGCTGGTAGAGGAGCTGCAGGTTGATGTGTTGGATTGTGTGAGGTTGTATGTCAAGGTTAGAGGGGGACAGAGAGGGATTGTAATGTGTTTGTTCCAGGGTCCAGTGTTCCAGTGTGGTCTGGCGCTGCAATTGGTATTGCCTTTCTGTCACCGTGGTTGCAGTTGGGGGTTGATGATAATGATGTCATCTATCCTGCGACTGTAGGAATTGTTTCGAGTAGGTGTGGGGACGTGGTGACGGGTTGAATGTGAATTGGATCATTTATAATTTTTTTGATAGTGGGGCTGGTCCTCCAGGTGCTTGATTGTTTTGCTTCTACATCAGTAAGGTCGGAGCAGCATTCCAGTCTCCCTGCCAAATACATAGTGAGGAGAGGGTCGGTGTTGGGGATAATAATGTAGTGATGTTTGTTCATCATTCGGGCTCTTTTGGCAGGGTCATTGCAGGGCCTGTAGACGCTAAAATGTGGGTAGTGTGGTTAATAGTTTGATGAGTGAGATGACGCAGCGAGGTCAGGGGGGAGTGACTTCATTTTGCAATTGTGTGTGTTAAGCGGCTTTTTGATAAGTGTGATAACTCCAGCTGAGGCGGGTTACGTTCTGGTTCTGCATTGGGGTAGCTTCTTGAATGGTTTTGCTGATGTGATGAAAGTGGGTAGTCAATAGGTCCTTGTTTGATCATATAATTATACCTGTGTTGTTAGAGGTGAGTTTTGTTTCGGTGAGATCTAGCAGGGCGCTCATTATGTCGCAATCTGGTCGAGAGGTGTTTCCCCGAAGATGAAAGATGCCTCTGCATTTGGAAAGTGGTCATGTTAGTGATATAGAGTGCAGTGTTGCTGGCTGTAACAGGATATGAGGTAGTGTGGGTTATTTTAATTCTTTCGTTGGAATTGTTTTTGTGGTGAGTCTGGGGGGAGTAGTATTCTTGGAGAGGTTCTGCTCCAAAGATCCTGCTCGGCGCAGATTGTTGCTGTCGGTAATGCAAGGTCTATAGGGATAGGAAGGTTAGTCCTTGGAGGGTTGAGTTGTATCCCTCGGTGTTTTTGTGGTCGGTGATTTTATGTGTAGAGTTATTGC
>JACBWV010000858.1:3997992-4024567 GCA_013435795.1 Chlamydomonas sp. ICE-L | reverse complement strand
ATTGAATTTGAAATACAGTGGTCCCCGTTTCACAGCGAATGTGAAATTGGTGGAGGGGGCGATGAAGTAGGTTGGTGTGTTTGGGATTGCAAATTTTGACTTTTGAAATTTGAACGTTGGTTTCCCCCGGGTTCAAGCCGAATGTGAAATTGGGTGAGGGCGATGAGGAGGTATGGTGTGTTTGGATTGCAAATGTGAATTTGAATTTGCAACTATGTCCCTGGTTCAAGCTAATGTAAAATTGGTGGTAGGGCGATGGAGTAGGTTGGTGGGTTTGGAATTGCAAATTTGATTTAAGATTTGAACCGTGTACAGGGTTTTTTTTTTTTTTTTCAGCGATGTAAATTGGTGGGAGGGCATGGATGTCTTGTGTGTTGGATTGCAAATTCGATTTAGATTTGAAACGGGTCCGGTTCTCAATGTGAATTGGGGGAGTCATGTAGGTAGGGAGTTGGGGGTTTGATTGCAATTTGAATTTTGAATTGAAACGTTGTCCCGGGTTCATCTAATGGTGAAAATTGGTGGGAGGCGATGGAGTAGGTTGGTGTGTTTGGGATTGCAAATTTGAATTTGAATTTGAAACGTGTCCCGGGTTCAGCGAATGTGAAAATTGGTGGAGGGCGATGAGAACAGGTAGTTGTTGTGTTGTGGATTGCATATTGAATTTTGAATTTTGACAACGTGGGCCCGGGTTCAGCGAATGTGAAATTGGTGGGAGGGCGATGGAGTAGGTTGGTGTGTATGAATTGCAAATTTTAATTTGCAAGTGAAACGTGACAGGGTTCAGCGAATGTGAAATTGATGGAGGTGATTGGAGGTAGTGTTGTGGTGGTTTGAAATTGCAAATTTAATTTGAATTTGAAACTGATCCCGGTTCAGCGAATGTGGAACTTGGTGGGAGGCATGGGAGGTAGGTTGGTGTTTTGGATGCAATTTGATTTTGAATTTTGAAAACGTGGTCCCGGGCTCAGCGAATGTTAAATTGGTGGGAGGGCGATGGAGGTAGGTTTGGTGTGTTTGGATTGCAAATTTTGTGTTGGTGCGTGTGTGTAGGGGGGGGGGGGGGGGGGGGTGGGGGGGGGGTGGGTGGTGGGGGGGTGGGGGGTGGGGGTGGGGTGGGGGGGTGGGGGGTGGGGGTGGGGGGTGGGGGGGGTGGGGTTTTGGGGTTTGTGGGTGTGGGGGGGGGTGGGGTGTTTGTTTGTGTTGTTTTGGGGTTTTTTGGGTGGTTCTGGGGTGGTTGGGTTGGTGGTTTTGGGTGTTGTGTGGGTTTTGTTCGTTTGTGTGGGGGTGGGGGGTGGGGGGGGGGGGGGGGTTGTTTGTTTTGGTTGTGTGGTTGTTGGTGTGGGGGGGGTGGTGTTGTGTTTTGTGTTGTGGTGTTTTTTGGTGAGGGGGGGGGGTTGGGGGTTGGGGTGGTTGTGGTAGAAGTTAGGGTTTAGGTTGGTGTGTATTCCACTTCAAATTTGAATTTGGATTTTAAAACTTTAAATTGGGATCCAACAAAAACCAAACACAACCACACAACAACAGAACACAAGTAATAACAACCAACCAACAACCAACCTCAACCAGACTCAAACCAACCACAACCAACCATTAACTAGCAGGTTCCTTCCCCAACCTTTAAAGAAAATGTGCTGTGTATCAACCACAACCAACCTACAACCAACCAAAAACCACCACATACCTGACACATACCAACCACCAACTAACAACAAGCCAACCACAACCACCCTCAACCAACCCCACCACCAAACCAACCCTGAAACTATCACAGCCCTCGCCCGACCAGTTAACGCGATGTGCTGTGTATCAACCACAAACCAAGTCAACCAACTACAACCAACTACAAACCAACCAAAAACAAAACCACAACAACCAAACAACCCAAACACAACTTTTAAATGTCAAATTTTGCAATCCAAAAACACACCTAACCGACTCCATCACCCTCCACCAATTTCCACATTCGCTGAACCCGGGACCACGTGGCACAGTGCAAATGCAAATGGCAATCCAAACACACCAACCTACACTCCATCGCCTCCACCATTTCAATTCGTGAACCCGGGACCACGTGTTCAAAATTTCATATTCAAATTGCAATTCCCAAACACAACCAACCACCTCATCGCCCTCCCAACCCAATTTTACATTCGCGAACCCGGGACAGTTTCAAATTCAAATTCAAAATTTGCAACTCAAATACACACCCAACATACCTCCCATCTCGCCCTCCCACCAATGTTAATTCGCTGGAACCCGGGCACAACCGTTCAATCACAATTAAATTTGCAAGCCCAAACACACCAACCTACCTCCATCGCCCTCCCACAATTTCACATTCATGACCCTGTACCACGTTTTCAAATGAATATAACGGTGCCAATCCAAACACACAAGACCTCCATCGCGGGCGCCCACCAAGGGGCACAGGCGCGATAACCGGGGACCACGTGTTCACCGGGCAATGCAAATTGGCCAAGCTCAAACCACCAAACCCTCTACCCTCCATCACCTCCCACAATTACATTCGCTGAACCCGGGGACCAGTTTTCAAATTCAAATTGCATAATTTGAATCCTAAAAACACCAACCTACCTCCATCGCCCTCCCACCATGTACATTGTGAACCGGGACCCGTGTCAAATTTCAACTTCAAACTTTGCAATCTAACACACCAACCTACCTCCAATCGCCCGCCCACAATTTCACATTCCTGAACCCGGGACAAGGTTCAAAATTCAAACTCAAACTTTGCTATCCAAACACACCAACCTACCTATCGCCCCCACCAATTCACATTCGGAACCGGGACCACGTTTCAAATTCAAATTAAATTGGCAATCCAAACACACCAACCTACCTCATCGCCATCACCCATTTCACCATTCGCTGACCCTTGTATCCACGTTTCAAATTCTAAATCAATTGCAATCAAACCACCAACCTACCTCCATCGCCCCCTCCACCAATTTAATTCGATGAACCCGGGGACCATTGGGTCAAAGGCAAATCAAATTTGCAATCCAAAACACACCAATCCTACCTCCATCGCCCGCCCCAAGGCACTATGCGCTGAACCCGGGACCACGGTTGCAATGCAAAGCAAAGTTTGCAATCCAAACAACCACCTACCTGTGCATCGCCCCTCCCACAACAGTTCACAGTCGCTGAAACCGGGAGCCACGTTCAAAGGCAAAATTCAAATTGCAATCCAAACACACAACCTACCTCCATACCCTTCCCACCATTTCACAGGCGCTGAAACGGAACGTTCAAATTCACAGTGGAACTTGTGCCAAGTCCAAACACACAACGCCTCCATCGCCCGCCCACCAATGTTTCACATTCGCTGAACCGGACACTTTCAAATTCACATTCAATTGCAATCCAAACCACACCAACTACCTCATCGCCCTCCCACCAAATTTTCACATCGTCTGAACCGGGACCACGTTTCAAATTCAAATTCAAATTTGCAATCCAAACACACCAACCTACCTTCATCGCCCTCCCACCAATTTTACATTCGCTGAACCCGGGACCACGTTTCAATTAAATTCAAATTGCGTAATCCTAAACACACCAACTACCTCCCTCGCCCCTCCCACCAATTCACCATTCTGCTGTATACCCGGGGCCCCACGTTTTCAAATCAATTCAAATTGCAATCCACACACACCCACCTATCTCCCATCGCCTCCCCAATTTCACATTCGCTGAACCCTGTACACGTTTAAATCACATTCAAAATTTGCAATCCAACAACCAACCTACCTCCATCGCCCTCCCACCAATTTCACATTCGCTGAACCCGGGACCACGTTTATTCCCAAGTCCTTGTACCGCGTACGAGCAATGTCCTGCATTACAGATTCAAATCTGGTCAGGGTAGTGTGTGACTGTAGAATCTCTTCAAATTTGAATTTGAATTTGAATTTACGGCTCTAGTTGGGGTTCATATGTGGATGAATAAGAGGATTAGAATTTGATTCAAATATTTGATATTCAAAATGAAGATTCAAACTATATCTTTAAAATACTGAGTCAAAAATTGTGGGATCCAAATTGAATTCAAAATTAAGGACTTCCACTAGGTCTTTAAAAATACGGAGTCCGAAATGGGTGTTAAATTTTTGTAGGTCTCCCCCCCCCACACGCGACATCCCTCCCAAGCCCCCACCCCCCCCCCCCCCCCCCCCCCCCCCCCCCCCCCCACTCGCCCCCCCCCCCCCCCCCCCCCCCCACCCATACATCACCTCCCAAGCACCCTACCCCCAACATGCCCCCCTACCCCCCACATGCCCCCCCCCCCCCACACACACACACACCCCCACCAATACCCCCACCCACCCACCACACCCGTAACAACACACACAACCCCTCACACCCAACACCCAAGCTGATATGTAGGGTGGAGTGAGCACACCCCACCATCACCCCCCCCCCCCCCCCCCCCCCCCCCCAACACCCCCCCCCCCCCCCCCCCCCCCCCCACCCCCCCCCCCCCCCCACCACACAACACTCCCAACCCACCTTGTCAGTACAGGAGGGCAGTTTGTAGCTAGTAGCCAAAGCACAGGAACACCACCCACCCCACACACACCCCAGCACACACTCCCACCCACCTTGTCAGTAAGAGCATGAGGCTAGTAGCCAGCACAGGCCACTACACACATAACACCCACCCCACACCACACAACAACCACACACCATCCACCCACCTGTAGTAAGAGGCATGTAGCTATAGCCAAGCACAGGCACACACACACTTACCCCCACACACAAACACACACCCTGCCCCACCCAGCTTGTCCGTAAGAGGAGTAGCTAGTAGCCAAGACAGGCACACCCCACACACACCCACACACCACAACACCACACTCCCCACCCCATGTCAGTACGAGGCATTGGAGATAGTAGCCAAGCAGCACACACCACACATACCAACACCACAACACAACACTCCATCCCACATTTCATAAAACGCAGTACTAAAGTAGCCAAGCACAGGCGACACACCATCCACACCCACCAACACAACCACACACACTCCACCACCTTGTCAGTTGCAGAGGCATGTAGGTAGTAGCCAAAGCACAGGCACCCACACACAAACAGCATCACACACCCAACACCCACACACCACTCCCACCCCACGTGTAGAGTAACGCATTGTAGCTAGTAGCCAAGCACAGGCTACCCCCATCACACCACACACACAACCACACACACTCCCACCCATATTGTCAGTTAAGAGGCATTGTAGCTATAGCAAGCACAGGCACATCCCACCACACCCACACCACACAACCACCCCACACTCCCCCCCCACCTTGTCAGTAAGAGGCATGTAGCTAGTAGCCAAGCACAGGACACACACACAAACACACTACGCACACACAACAAACCTCCTCCCACCCACCTTGTCCGTAAGAGGCATTGTAGCTAGTAGTCAAAGGCCACAGGCCACCCACAGCCACCCACACACACCAACCACAACACTCCCACCCACCTGTCAGTAAGAGCATGTAGCTAGTAGGACAAGCACAGGCAACACACACCATCCCACACACATAACCACACCACAATCCCATCCCACCCTTGTCAGTAAGTAGCATGTAGCTATAGCCAAGCACAGGCACACCCAACACACCCACACACACAACCACACACACTTCCCACCCACATGTCCGAAGAGGCAGTAGCTAGTAGCAAGCACAGGCAACACACACAATCCCACACCTACATTCACACCTACACTACACTCCACCCACATTGTCAGAAGAGGATGTAGCTGTAGCCAAGCAAGGACCCACATCCTACAACCCACATGCACCACAACCACACACACTCCCACCCACCTGCAGTAGATGCATGTAGCTAGTAGCCAAGCACAGGCACACCCAACACACACCACACCACACAACCACACCACACTCCACCCACAGTGGTCAGTAAGAGGCATGTAGGCTAGTAGGCAAGCAAGGCACAACACACACACACACAACCACACACACTCCCACCCACCTTGTCAGAAGAGGCAGTAGCTAGTAGCAAGCACAGCACACCACACACACCCAACACACCACCCACCCACACAACCCCACACACTCCCACCCACCTTGGTCAGTACGAGGCAGTAGCTAGTAGCCATGCACAGGCACCCACACACACACCCACACACACACCCACACACACTCCCACCGAGGCATGTTCGCTGTAGCCAAGCACAGGCACACCCACACACCACCCACCACACACGCCACACCCACAATCCACACACCTTCCACCCCCCTCCACCCACCTGTTCATTAAAGGCATGTAGCTAGTATCCATGCACATGGCACCCACACACACACCCACAACACACACCCACACACACTCCACCCACCTTGTCAGTAAGAGGCATGTAGCTAGTAGCCAAGCACAGGCACACAACACACAACCACACACACTCCCACCCACCTTGTCAGTAAGAGGCATGTAGCTAGTAGCCAAGCACAGGCACACACATCCACACACCCACACACACAACCACACACACTCCCACCCACATTGTCCGTAAAGGCAATGTAATCTAGTAGCCAAGCAACAGCACACACTCCCACCCCACACCCAAAAACCAACACACACTCCCACCCACCTTGGTCATTAAGATGCATGTCGCTCGTAGCCAAGCACAGGCAACAAACCCACACACACCCACACACACAACACCACACACACTTCCCACCCACCTTGTCGTAAGAGCATGTATCTAGTAGCCAAGCCACGGCCACCCCACACACACCCACAACACACCACCACACACACTCCCACCCCCCTTGTCAGTAAGAGCATGTAGCTAGTAGCGCAGCACAAGGCACACCCACACACCACACAACACAAGCCACACACACATCCTCCACCCACCTTGTCATATGAGTCATTATCTAGTTCCAAGCCACAGTGCACACAACACACCACCCACACACATAACACACACACCTCCCACCCCCTTGTCGTAAAGAGGCATGTAGCTATTAGCCAATCACATCACACCCACACACACCTACAACACACCACACACCTCCCCCCACCTTGTCAGTAAGAGAAGCAGTAGCTAGTAGCCCAGCACAGGCCACACATCACACACACCCACACCCACAACACCCACACACCTCCCACCCACATTGTCATAACGGGCTTTAGGTATAGCCACGCAACAGGCACACACATCCACCACACACACCCACACAACCACAACACCTCCCACCCACATTGTCAGTAAGATTCATGTAGCTAGTAGCCAACACAGCACCCTACACACACCCACACACAACCACACCACCCCCTCCCACCCACCTTGTCAGTAAGAGCATGTATCTGCGTAGCCAGCACAGGCACACACACACACACACACACCACACAACCACACAACTCCCACCCACCTTGTCAGTAAGAGGATGTATCTAGTAGCCCAATCACAGGCAACCACCCACACACACCTACACCCCCACCCCAACACACTCCCACCCCCCTTGTCATAAGATTCATGTAGCTAGTAGCCCAGCAAGGCACCCACACACCAAACACACACACAAACCACCCACCCTCCCACCCACCTTGTTCAGTAAGGCATGTACTAGTAGCCCATCCCAGGCCACACACACACACAACCACACACACTCCCAACCCCTAGTAGCACGAACTGCTACAGGCACACACAACACACATGGTGGGGGGATTGCCCCAACCCACAACCCACCCCACCTCCCACCCACCTTTGGTCATATAGAGGCAATGTAACCAGCCGTAGCCAGCACAGGCACACCCACCCACACCCACAAAAACCACCAACACCAACCAAAAACCAACCACTTCCACCCACCTTGTCAGTAAAGGCCCGCGTACCAAGGTGTCTGTAGTAGTGGAGGAAATAGATTTTACCACCCATACCCCATACCCCCACCCCTACTTCCACCACCACCACCAGCCTCCTACAAACACACCCACCCACCCACACAAACCCACACCCCTACACACCCCTACACACCAAACCCCACACAAACCCATCCACAAACCACCCAATTTGGTCATTAAGAGGCATTATGGATGTGGTTAAGGCGTTTGTGTAGTAGCAGATAGCTGTACTCTCCCCACTCCCCCCCCCCCCCCCCTCCTCCTCCCCCCCCCCCCCCCCCTCCCTTCCTACTCACACCACACACAACAATCAAACGCACTCACGCACTCCCACACCACCCAACACCTACCCAATCACCCACTCACCCACTCCCACCATGTAAAGTAAAGAGCATATAGGATTTGTCAATGCAGTTGTGTAGGTAGCAGTATCTGTACTTCTCACTCTCCTCCTCCCCTCCCCCGCCCCCTCCCTACGCACACACAAACACACCATGTGCAACCCCTTCCCTCCGGCACCCACCACACCACACATCAAACATCAAGCTGCTCTATAGTAGTGGAATGCACAAACACCCAAAAACAATCCCAAACACCTCACCACCAACCACACCCCACACCCACACCATACAAACCCCTCACAGACACCCACACACATCCAATCACCCACCCCCCCACCCACCCACTCCCACCCACCTTGTCATCGAGGTATGTCGGATGCATTCAGCCGTTGTGTGTATCTAGCAAGCCGACTGCTCTATAGTAGTGGAGCGACACACAACACCCAACCACCCACCACACCACCAACACACCCCACACCATCAAACCCACTCACCCAAACCAACACCCCCCCTATCACCCCCCCCCCCCCCCCCACCCCACCCACCCACCCACCCACTTCCACACACCTTGCAGTCAGAGGCATGTAGGATGCATTCAGCCGTTGTGTGTAGCTAGCAGCCGAGCTGCTCTATAGTAGTGGAGGAACTGACCACCAACACCCACCACCGCCATGTCAAGTCCACCCCACCCACCCACCCACCTTGTCAGTCAGAGGCATGTACGATGCATTCAGTCGTTGCGTGTGGCTAGCAACCGAGCTGCTCTATAGTAGTGGAGGCACACAAACACACCAACACATCCACCACCACCACCACCCACACCCACACCATCAAACCCACTCACCCACACCCACACCATCAAACCCACTCACCCACACCCACACACACCCTATCACCTACCCACCCACCCACCCACCTTGTCAGTCAGAGGCATGTAGGATGCATTCAGCCGTTGGGTGTAGCTAGCAGCCAAGGTGCTTTGTAGTAGTGGAGGAACAGGATTTCCCACCGCTTCCTTAGCCCACTTCAATTCAGCCAAGATGCTAGGGTGGCCGTACACCTCTGCACTAAATTCACATTCGAATTTAGACATTAAAATATGAGTTTTCAAATTTGAAGTCATAAGTTCAAATTTTGTTATACAGTTGGGTGTTCTGCAGGATTGGAGGGATGGCATGTTTCCCCACCGCCTCCTTAGCCCCCTTCAACTCAGCCGAGATGCTGGGGTGGCCATACAACCTCTGCACATAAATTCGACATTCAAATTTAGTCGTTGAAATATGAATTTTCAAATTTGAACTCGTGAAGTTCCAAATTGTAATAAAAGTTGGGTGTTCTTGCAGGATTGGAGGGATGGCATTTTCCCCACCGCCTCCGTAGCCCCCTTCAACTCAGCCGATATGCTGGGGTGGCCATACACCTCTGCACATAAATTCGACATTCGAATTTAGTCATTGAAATATGGAATTTTCAAATTTGAACTCATGAAGTTTCAAATTTTGTAATAAAGTTGGGTGTTCTGCAGATTGGAGGGATGGCATTTCCCCCACCAACTCCTTAGCCCCCTTCAACTCAGCCGAGATGCTGGGGTGGCCATACACCAGGATTCGAATGTCGAATTTATAAATTCGACATTCGAATTTATAAATTGGATTTTGAACGTTAAAATTTGAACTCATGAAGTTCAAAATTGTAATAAAGTTGGGTGTTCTGCAGGATTGGAGGGATGGGATTTTCCCCACCTACTCCTTAGCCCTCTTCAACTCAGCCGAGATGCTGGGGGTGGGCCATACACCTCAGCACCAGATTACGATGTTCAAATTCCATTTTTGTTTTTAATTGAGCGAGTGGGGTAGCTCTGAACATTGAAATCTGACATTTGACTTGCGCAGGGGCATTACAAATTTGAAATTTAGACTTCCAAAGTTCAAATTTTGAATTTAGCATGGGTGCTCTTTAGGAGTGGAGGAATAGGATTTCGAATTTAGTAATTGACTTTTGAAAATTTCATTTTCAAATTTGAACTTTGGCCTTTAGCCCACTTCAACTCAGCCGAGATGCTGGGGCAGCTATACACTTTGCACTAGAGCTCGAAAATCAAATTTCGACATTTATTTTTTGAATGCAGCGAGTGGGGGAGCCTCAAAAATTCGATTTGTGCAGGACGGCGTTTAGGGTTTTATAGAATTTTTGTGCAGGACGGCGTTTTGTAGAATTCGATTTGTGCAGGACGGCGTTTTGCCCACTTTCTCTTTAGCCCACTTCAACTCAGCCAAGATACTGGGGCGGCTATACTCTTTCAGTGATACACATTGGTCTAATGGTTGACTAAATCACTTTGAGAACGAAGAGTCGGGGGTTCAACTTCCCCTTCGGTCGCTCGTGGCGTTGCAGGTCGATGTCAACCGCGATGGTAGCTTGTCCAGTTGAGGTAGGAGACCGCTCCCCACCCGCGTACGACGGGCTCTCTTAACACCACACCCCACCAGGCGTTATCAATACGTTTTTTGTATACTGGGGAGGCTATACTCTTTGCACTAGAGTTCGAAATTGAAATTCCATTTTTTTGCCAAATCGCCTCATTAGCCCACTTCAATTCAGCCAAGATGCTGGGGCGGCTATACTCTTTGCACTAGAGTTCGAAATTCAAATTCCATTTTTTTTGCCAAGGAGTGTGTTGGTGAGTGCTATTTATTTGCCAAGGAGTGTGTTGGTGAGTACTATTTATTTGCCAAGGAGTGTGTAGGTGAGTACTATTTATTTGCCAAGGAGTGTGTTGGTGAGTACTATTTATTTGCCAAGGAGTGTGTTGGTGAGTACTATTTATTTGCCAAGGAGTGTGTTGGTGAGTACTATTTATTTGCCAAGGAGTGTGTTGGTGAGTACTATTTATTTGCCAAGGAGTGTGTTGGTGAGTACTATTTATTTGCCAAGGAGTGTGTTGGTGAGTGCCAAGGTAGCTATGCAGGAGTGAAGAGGCTGACCAATGATTCTTAAATATATATGTATATATATATATATATATATATACTAGTACGTTAGCCCGTGTGGCCACCGGCCGCACAGACACACATCACCCCTACCCCCCCTACCCCAATCACAATAGGGTGCCCGTGAGGCTGGGTTACAGAATGGGCTACACATCTGTCCTCACCTCCACCCCTCTCATGAACACAGTCATCATGTTTCCCCCACTTCAAATGCTGACGCATCTGCCCCCCCCCCCCCCCCCCCCCCCCCCAGCACCAACTAACCACACACTAATCCCTCCCCATGCATCCCCCCCCCCACCCACCCACCCACCCACCCACAGTCCCACTCTGCCCAAACCTCGATCCAGGCCCAATCTCAAATTTGCCTCACCCCTTTACCCGCCAACACCCACGCACTTCCCCGCTTCTCCGTTCCCATCAATCTGATCTTCACTCGGCCACTTTAGCAGATGGGTTTAACAGAAGCGATTATGATGTTTCCAGCTGAGTTCGAAATCGCGCAGACGTTTAGATGTTTCGTCAGACGACGCGGAAATGCGAAGACTTTTGGAAATTGCAAACGAACGTCTGCGCAGTTTCAGACTCAGCTTGAAAGATCGGAATTGCGCGAGAGCAGAGGGGCTTACCTGTAGCTTCCTCTTCGCGCATAGATACTTAGTTGGGCGTGCAAGCTGTTTCCCGAAAGGGCCTTCGCTCGGTCAACTCTGTCACGCACTCGCTACAGCTCAGCGAGAAAATAACCTTATCAGGTTGCAGGGTGTAGGGTGTGAGCGGTGTGGGGTGGGGGGGAAGATCAGGTTGCAGGGTGTGAGTGGTGTGGGGTGGGGGGGAAGATCTTGAAGAGGTATTGCACGCGGTGCAAGGAGCACGCAGCAAGAAGGAAGTTGGACGTCGGGAGAACGTCACAGGGTTGCAGGGACTTAGATCGTGCAGAGATACCATGAGCCGCGCCTGTGTCTAAGCTCGCAGCAAGATGAATTTATCAATAGAGCCTGCAGAAAGGCTGGAGAATGGAAGTCAACTACCTCCAATCAAGAATCAGGCGATGTGATAGCGACTCAGGCTATGTGATAGCATAATGCGATGACGAATGTAATGCTGAGATGAAGAAAGAAGTGCGCATGCGTGAGCCAAGTGAAAGTCAAGGGCCAGCCGAATCATGAGCCGAAGTGAAAGTTCTAGAGCATGAGCCGCAGGTCGCTCCGTGAAGCAATACACTGAAAACTATTATTCCGAGCGCCGTGCAAAGCGATCTGAGGGCCAGCAAATGACCTCCGAGGAGAGGATCTCCTCACTCATTTCATTGCAATTCATTGCAGTCGCAGTATAGGAGGCAGTTGTGGACATGAAATGAGCGCGCGCGCGCATAGCTTAGCGCATCTGCTGTTTCGGCAATTGAAATCACTGGGCGAAGACTTGGGTGTACGGAAAGTCGGTTGCAAGTCGGTTACACTTCTCACGCCCATGGCACGTGGGTACGCGATGATGACACCACCACGACCACGACCACGACCATGACCACGACCACGACCACGACCGCGACCACGACCATGATTTCTTTATATATATATATATATATATACGAGGGGGGGGCAAGGAAAAAGATTTCGTACCGCATGTTCGATATGGATAGAGAACCGCGAGCAATAGTCGATACAAAAACAATCATGTCGATACACCCACGGGCGGCCGAGATACGAGGGGTGGGTGGGGGGGGGTCCGACCGTTTTCCCAATTTTATTTGTACCTCGTGTAACTTTCTTGCCAGTGCGAATTTTTGAGCGTGACGTACACCATTGAGAAGGTCTCGACGAGAGGAGTTCAAATCTGAAGTCGTTAGTTAGTGACACCAAGGGTGTAATTGGTGAATCTCATTTAAGGTACAGCAAGGCTGGACGCCAGCCTGGACGTCACCCAGACCTTCGCGTCCAGCTTGGAACGAGCGGCAGTTGGGCGGAAAAAGGTGCGCGCGCAACGCGTTCTGAATTCTGGTCCCCTACCGTACGAAGTTCCTAAAGCAGTCGAGCCTGGGGTCGAGCACTCGAGCCCCCCCCAACCCCCCACACCTTCCCCCCCCTCCCCCCCAACCCCCCACCCCAAAACACACACACCACCCGAGCCGACCATCAGGCTCCAGAATACAAGTTGAGTAGATCAAGCCATGATAATGATGATGATAAAGATAAAAAGACAGATAAATAACGCCTTCAGTCGATTTTCGTGATCTCCTCCTAGGGCGCGGACGACTGCTGAGCGCCCAAGAAAGTTGTTAAAATACGAAAATCTAAATAACTTTGTCCAAACTTGATATTTGTATATTTTGGTTGTATGGTTGGAAAGGCCTTGCCGAGATGATGCTCATGGACCCCCCTTTCACTATGTAATACTGTCTGGGTGTCTAGATATGAGGTCTCAAAGAGGGGGAGGGGGGGGGGGGGTCCCCGGGGGTCAAAATAACAACTTCCGAACGTGCGGTCAGCCAACTTTAATCCTGCCCCCCCCTCGTATATATAATATATATATATATATATATATATTACATTACATTACATTACATTACATTACATTACATTACATGTTAAAGTCTACTTGACACCGCGAGGGTGTATGAGACTCTATGCTTTAAACAAAAAGAAAAGGCACCCACAAAGCAAAAAACCCCATTACATCAGGGGTGTGTCGAGGACAAACAAACCAAACTCCCAACCACCGTTTTGGTGGCGTAGGTATTAAACCCCCTAGAGCAGGACCCAGATCTCAACCACTTACAGTGGCGGAGGTAAGAAGCTAACAAATGAGAAGTCACAAGAAAAAAAGAAAAAAGGGATAATAAATTACGATGCCACTAAGCAGTCCAGGGCTTCCTGTCTTGCTCTTCTACAAGTAGAAAGATAGTCGGCTAGGTTGCTCCAGAAAGTCTTAGTGCCATTTCCATTCATAAAGGTTCTGAATGTGGAATCGCAGAATTCCACATTCCATACGGTTAAGTCGGTATCCTCATGGACATGCCTATAAATATCTGTAAACAGCTTCTGGTAGCGGAGGCGAATATCATTATAAAAAGGGCACTCAAACATATGCATTTCATCCTCAGGTTTTTGGAACCCACACATTTGACAGTGCCTCATTGAGCGAGGGATGTGTGCTCTATCCACCACCCTCATTCTTTCTGTGTTCAGCCAATGGGAACCCATTCTAAACTGTGCTATAGAACGAATCTGATCCTGCTTATGTAAGGCAGATGTAAAGGGAATCAAGCCATTCTCATCATTGCTGTTGGCTGCGAACCATTTCTGGTATCGGAGGCGTTTAAAGCCAACCCTTCTCTCATCAGGGATGTCTCTAACTGCATTGGTGTCACTTGGGTACTTAAACCTCCATGACTCAAAAACTTCAGACATAATACCTTCGACATCGACAGCCTCCAAAATGTGGATGTTTTTACTGGATCCTAGCTTGTGGAGAGCACAACGCAAGTCATGAACCCAGCCAGTGTTGGAGTCAAAAGATTCCTCAAGAGCCATTCTAATGAGATCCTCAGGTTCTTTATGTATGGTCTTGTTCCAGAAACGCAAAGCTTGTTTAAGCCAAGCAAAACACAACGGGGTTCTACCCAGCTCTTCCATGATAATATTAGATGTAGTAGATTGGCAAACACCCAACATTTGTTTAAGTATACCTCTATGCCATTTCTCACAAGCATGGTCATTTGCGATAAGTGTGTTGTTCAGAATAGAAGGAGCCCACACCTCACAGCCAAAATTCAGGATAGGTTGTACAAGAGAATCAAACAGGTGGGTGAGAATATCAATATTGTATATCTCCATAGTATGGCATCGCCTACGGAGCATGTGGTGTGCCTTTTGGGCCTTAGTGAGCATCCTAGAAAAAGCAGCTTTTGCACGATTGCTTGAGTCACCATCCACAAAGAGGGATCCCAAGTAGATAAAAGATAACTTTGTAGAAAGTTGTGCTCCATCATAGACAAATTTGTAATCAGGATCCATGCGGGCCTCATCACAGAATTGCTTGTTGAAAACGACAATCTCAGTTTTCTTTATATTCACAGCCATCTTAGTAGCCTCGCAGAAATATCTCAGGCAGTCAAGCATCGCTTGCATATCTGCCGGGGATTCTGCCATCATAGCTAGGTCATCAGCATAAAGTAACAGTTGCATATATATATATATATATATATATACATACATTCCTGTTATATATATATATATATATATATATATATATATATATATATATATATATATATATATAACAGCTGCATATATATATTTTATATATATATATATATATATATATATATATTTATATTTTTATACATACATGTATATATATAAAAACAAATGCTTGTCTTTAGTTTGAATATATTTTTTTTAAAACAAGTTTTTGATTGAGGGATTAGCCTGTCAAAACTGTGTGTCCGTCCGTCCATCCTTCACAAACTACTGTTTCAGGTTTCACTAACTGTTTCAGGTTCCACTCTTCGTGAGTACCAAGGTAGCTATGCAGGAGTGAAGAGGCTGACCAATGATTCTTAAATATACATACATATATATATATATATATATATATATATATATATATATAGAGAGAGAGAGGGATTAGCCTGTCAAAACTGTGTGTCTGTCCCTCCGTCCGTCCGTCACAAACTACTGTTTCACGTTTCACTTAAAAAGCATGCGGCGCTAAAAAATGGCAAAAAGTGATCGTGACAAAGCGACAGTGAAGAGGCTGACCAATGATTCTTAAATATACATAGTGTTAAATGACGGTGGTTGGGAGTTTGGTTTGTTTGTCCTCGACACACCCCTGATGTAATGGGTTTTTTTGCTTTGTGGGTGCTTTTTCTTTTTGTTTAAAGCACAGAGTCTCATACACCCTCGCGGTGTCAAGTAGACTTAAACATGTAATTCAAACTTATGCGCACCATTGCTTGTCTTGGGTCCATTCTCGTTGGGACCATGGTTGCCCGCATTGACATGGGATTGTAGAAGTGGTCAATTTGACTTTGACTTTGAATTTGAATTCAAACTTATGCGCACCATTGCGTGTCTTGGATCCATTCTCGTTGGGACCATGGTTGCCCACATTGACATGGGATTGTAGAAGTGGTCAATTTGACTTTGACTTTGAATTTGAATTCAAACTTATGCGAACCATTGCTTGTCTTGGGTCCATTCTCGTTGGGACCATGGTTGCCCGCATTGACATGGGATTGTAGAAGTGGTCAATTTGACTTTGACTTTGAAGTTGAATTCAAACTTATGCGAACCATTGCTTGTCTTGGGTCCATTCTCGTTGGGACCATGGTTGCCCGCATTGACATGGGATTGTAGAAGTGGTCAATTTGACTTTGACTTTGACTTTGAATTCAAACTTATGCGCACCATTGCGTGTCTTGGGTCCATTCTCGTTGGGACCATGGTTGCCCGTATCGACATGGGATTGTAGAAGTGGTCAATTTGACTTTGAATTTGAATTCAAACTTATGCGCACCATTGCTTGTCTTAGGTCCATTCTCGTGGAGATGGCCATGGTTGTCTTCATCAACATGAGATCGTAGTAGTGGTCAATTTGAATTCGAATTTGAATTTAGATTTGAATTCAAACGTGTGCGCACCATTGCTTGTCTTAGGTCCATTCTCGTGGAGATGGCCATGGTTGTCCTTATCGACATAAGATCGTAGTAGTGTTCCATCCGCAGCAATGTACTCCCCAGCCCCGCATTCAGCTACTCCGTCAGCTACTCCGCCAGCTACTCCTTCAGCTACATGCATGTCAAAGTCAGCTACAAGCTCCCCGTGCTTTTTTCTGTTGTCCAAGGCTGGGCCTGGGTAGTGGTAGGTGGTTGTGGTGGTTGGTGTTGGGTGGTTGGTGGTGGTGGTGGGTGGTGGATGGTGGTGGGTGGTTGGTGGTGGATGGTGGTGGGTGGTGGTGGGTGGTTGTGGTGGTTGGTGGTGGGTGGTTGGTGGTGGTGGTGGGTGGTGGATGGTGGTGGTTGTAGGTGGTTGTGGTTGATGGTGGTGGGTGGTTGTTGGTGGTGGTGGTCGGTGGTGGGTGGTGGATGGTGGTGGGTGGTTGTTGTTGGTGGTGGTCGGTGGTTGTGGTGGATGGTGGTGGGTGGTTGTTGTTGGTGGTGGTGGGTGATTGTTGTTGGTGGTGGTGGGTGGTTGTGGTGGTGGTGGTCAGTGGTTGTGGTGGATGGTGGTGGGTGGTTGTTGTTGTTGGTGGTGGGTGGTTGTTGTTGGTGGTGGTCAGTGGTTGTGGTGGTTGGTGGTGGGTGGTTGTTGGTGGTGGTGGGTGGTGGATGGTGGTGGTGGTGGTGGGTGGTTGTGGTTGATGGTGGTGGGTGGTTGTTGTTGTTGATGGTGGGTGGTTGTGGTGGTGGTGGTCAGTGGTTGTGGTGGATGGTGGTGGGTGGTTGTTGTTGTTGGTGGTGCGTGGTTGTTGTTGTTGGTGGTGGGTGGTGGTGGTGGTGTGGTTCCTGGTTGTGGTGGCTGGTGGTGGTGGTTGTTGTGGTGGTGGGTGTGGGTGTTGTTGTTGGTGGTGGTCGTTGGTTGTGGGGCTGGTGATGGTGGATTGTTGTTGTTGGTGGTGGGTGCTTTTTTGTGTTTGGGGTCGGTGGATTGTGGTGGGTGGGTGGTTGGTGTTGGTGGTGGTGGTGGTGGGTGGTGGGTGGTGGGTGGTGGTCTTGGTAGGTGTTGGATGTGGTGGTGTTGGTGGTGGTTGGTGGTGGCTTGGTGTGGTCGGTGGTTGCTGGTTGCTGTTGGTGGTGGGTGGCTGTTTTGGTGGGTGGTGCGTGTTGGTGGTGGTCTGTGGTTGTCGGTGGCTTTTGGGCGTGGGCGGACTTGCTTTGTTGGTGGGTGTGTCGGGGTTTTGTGGTGGATGGTGGTGGGTGGTTGTTGGTGGTGGTGGTCGGTGGTTGTGGTAGGTGGGTGGTGGGTGGTGGTTGTGGTAGGTTGTGGTGGGTGGTTGTTGTTGGTGGTGGTCAATGGTTGTGGTGGATGGTGGTGGGTGGTTGTTGTTGTTGGTGGTGGGTTGTTGTTGTTGTTGTTGGTAGGTGGTTGTGGTGGATGGTGGTGGGTGTTGTTGGTGGTGGTTGTCAGTGGTTGTGGTGGATGGTGGTGGGTGGTTGTTGTTGGTGGGTGGTGGGTGGTTGCGGTGGATGGTGGTGGGTGGTTGTTGGTGGTCGTGGTCGGTGGTTGTGGTGGATGGTGGTGGATGTTTGTTGTTGTTGGTGGTTGGTGGGTGGGGGTGGTGGTAGGTGGTGGTGGTTGGTGGTGGTGTTTTTGGTGATTGGTGTTGGGTAGGTGGTTGTGGTGGATGGTGCTGGGTGGTTGTGGTGGTGGGTGGTTGGTGGTTGGTAGTGGTGGTGGTTGGTTCTTGTTCGTGGTGGTTGGTGGTTGTGGTGGATGGTGGTGGGCGGTTGTTGTTGTTGGTGGTAGGTGGTTGTTGTTGGTGGTGGGTGGTGGGTGGTGGTCGTGGTAGGTGGTGGTGGTTGGTGGTGGTAGGTGGTGGTGGTGGAGGGTGGTGTGTGTTGTTGTTGGTAGTGGTAGGTGGTGGGTGGTGGTGGGTGTTGTTATTGGTGGTGGTCGGTGGTTGTTGTTGTTGGTGGGTGGTTGTTGTTGTTGGTGGTGGTCGGTGGTTGTGGTGGATGGTGGTGGGTGGTTGGAGGTGGATGGTGGTGGGTGGTAGATTGTGGTTGGCTGTGGGTGGTGGGAGGCAGTGGTTATGGGAGGTTGCATGTGTATGTTGTCCAAAAGCTTGGGAGAGGTGAAGCCTGCTGGGTTGTTGAAGTGGTTGGTGTTGGTCGGTGGTTGGAGGTGGATGGTGGTGGGTGGTAGATTGTGGTTGGCTGTAGGTGGTGGGAGGCGTAACTTGCAGGGTTGTTTAATTGGTTGGTGGTTGGTGGTTGGTGGTTGAGGTGGATGGTGGTGGGTGGTAGATTCTGGTTGGCTGTGGGGGGGGCGTAACCTGCTGGGTTGTTGCATTGGTTGGTGGTTGGTGGTTGAGGTGGATGGTGGTGGGTGGTAGATTGTGGTTGGCTGTGGGGGGGGCGTAACCTGCTGGGTTGTTGCATTGGTTGGTGGTTGGTGGTTGAGGTGGATGGTGGTGGGTGGTAGATTGTGGTCGGCTGTGGGGGGGGCGTAACCTGCTGGGTTGCTGAATTGGTTGGTGGTTGGTGGTTGAGGTGGACGGTGGTGGGTGGTAGATTGTGGTTGGCTGTGGGGGGGGCGTAACCTGCTGGGTTGTTGCATTGGTTGGTGGTTGGTGGTTGAGGTGGATGGTGGTGGGTGGTAGATTGTGGTTGGCTGTGGGGGGGGGCGTAACCTGCTGGGTTGTTGCATTGGTTGGTGGTTGGTGGTTGAGGTGGATGGTGGTGGGTGGTAGATTGTGGTTGGCTGTGGGGGGGGGCGTAACCTGCTGGGTTGTTGAAATTGGTTGGTGGTTGTGGTTGAGGTGGACGGTGGTGGGTGGTAGATTGTGGTTGGCTGTGGGGGGGGCGTAACCTGCTGGGTTGTTGCATTGGTTGGTGGTTGGTGGTTGAGGTGGAGGGTGGTGGGTGGTAGATTGTGGTTGGCTGTGGGGGGGGCGTAACCTGCTGGGTTGTTGAATTGGTTGGTGGTTGGTGGTTGAGGTGGATGGTGGTGGGTGGTAGATTGTGAATGGCTGTGGGTGGTTGCATGTGTATGCTGTCCAAAAGCTTGGGAGAGGTGAAGCCTGATGGGTTGTTGAAGTGGTTGGAGGTTGGTGGGTGGTTGAGGTGGATGGTGGTGGGTGGTAGATTGTGGTTGGCTGTAGGTGGTTGCATGGGTATGCTGTCCAACAGTTTGGGAGAGGTGGAGCCTGCTGGGTTGTTGAAGTGGTTAGTGTTGGTTGGTTGCAGTATCCCTCAGCTATGTCATCATTGTGGTAATGGCTGGTCTGGCCCTAACTGGCTTTCCGGTCCCATTACTACCCATCTTTGTGACTCGGGGTGCAACTCAGTTGGTTGTAGTGTCCGACAGCTAAGTGGTCATTGTTGGCACTAGCTGTCTTTGTTGGCACTAGCTGCCAAAATTGGCACCAATTAGTCATTGTTGGTGCTAGCTGCCCTACTGGTCCCATTACTAAGAAACCTTTAGGGCTCGGGGTACCACTCAGTTGGTTATAGTGTCTGACAGCTAAGCAGTCATTGTTGGTGATGGGTATGGCACTAGTTGGCTTGCCGGTCCCATGACGACCCACTTTGAAGGCTAGGGGTACCACTCAGTTGGTTGTAGTGTCTGACAGTTAAGCGGGAATTGTTGGTGGCAGGTATGGCACTAGTTGGCTTGCCGGTCCCATTACTACCAACTTTGAAGGCTAGGGGTACCACTCAGTTGGTTATAGTGTCTGACAGTTAAGCAGTCATTGTTGGTGGCAGGTATAGCACTAGTTGGCTTGCCGCTCCCATTACTAACCACCTTTAGGGCTCGGGGAACCACTCAGTTGGTTGTAGTGTCTGACAGCAAAGCGGTCATAGTTGGTGGCAGGTATGGCACTAGTTGGCTTGCCGGTCCCATTATAACCACCTTTAGGGCTCGGGGTACCAGTCAGTTGGCTGTAGTGTCTGACAGCTAAGCGGTCATTGTTGGTGGCAGGTATGGCACAAGTTGGCTTGCCGGTCACATTACTAACCACCTTTAGGGCTCGGGGTACCACTCTGTTGGCTGTAGTGTCTGACAGCTAAGTGGTCATTGTTGGTTGCAGGTATGGCACTAGTTGGCTTGCCTGTCCCATACTTACCCACTTTGAAGGCTAGGGGTACCACTCAGTTGGCTGTAGTGTCTGACAGCTAAGCTGTCATTGTTGGTGGCAGGTATGGCACTAGTTGGCTTGCCGGTCCCATTACTATCCACCTTTAGGGCTAGGGGTACCACTCAGTTGGCTGTAGTGTCTGACAGCTAAGCGGTCATTGTTGGTGGCAGGTATGGCACTAGTTGGCATGCCGCTCCCATTACTACGCACCTTTAGGGCTCGGGGTACCACTCAGTTGGTTGTAGTGTCTGACAGCTAAGCGGTCATTGTTGGTGGCAGGTATGGCACTAGTTGGCTTGCCGGTCCCATTACTAACCACCTTTAGGGATCGGGGTACCACTCAGTTGGTTGTAGTGTCTGACAGCTAAGCGGTCATTGTTGGTGATGGGTATGGCACTAGTTGGCTTGCCGGTCCCATTACTAACCACCTTGAAGGCTAGGGGTACCACTCAGTTGGCTGTAGTGTCTGACAGCTAAGCGGTCATTGTTGGTGGCAGGTATGGCACTAGTTGGCTTGCCGGTCCCATTACTGACCACCTTTAAGGCTAGGGGTACCACTCAGTTGGCTGTAGTGTCTGACAGCCAAGTGGTCATTGTTGGTGATGGGTATGGCACTAGTTGGCTTGCCGGTCCCATTCCTATCCACTTTGAAGGCTAGGGGTACCACTCAGTTGGCTGTAGTGTCTGACAGCTAAGCGGTCATTGTTGGTGGCAGGTATGGCACTAGTTGGCTTGCCGGTCCCATTACTACCCACCTTTAGGGCTAGGGGTACCACTCAGTTGGTTGTAGTGTCTGACAGCTAAGCGGTCATTGTTGGTGGCAGGTATGGCACTAGTTGGCTTGCCGGTCCCATTACTAACCACCTTTAGGGCTAGGGGTACCACTCAGTTGGTTGTAGTGTCTGACAGCTAAGCGGTCATTGTTGGTGGCAGGTATGGCACTAGTTGGCTTGCCGCTCCAATTACTAACCACCTTTAGGGCTCGGGGTACCACTCAGTTGGTGGTAGTGTCTGACAGCTAAGCGGTCATTGTTGGTGGCAGGTATGGCACTAGTTGGCTTGCCGGTCCCATTACTAACCACCTTTAGGGCTCGGGGTACCACTCAGTTGGTTGTAGTGTCTGACAGCTAAGCGGTCATTGTTGGTGGCAGGTATGGCACTAGTTGGCTTGCCGCTCCAATTACTACCCACCTTTAGGGCTATGGGTACCAGTCAGTTGGCTGTAGTGTCTGACAGCTAAGCGGTCATTGTTGGTGGCAGGTATGGCACTAGTTGGCTTGCCGCTCCCATTACTAACCACCTTTAGGGCTAGGGGTACCAGTCAGTTGGTTGTAGTGTCTGACAGCTAAGCGGTCATTGTTGGTGGCAGGTATGGCACTAGTTGGCTTGCCGGTCCCATTACTACCCACCTTTAGGGCTAGGGGTACCACTCAGTTGGTGGTAGTGTCTGACAGCTAAGCGGTCATTGTTGGTGGCAGGTATGGCACTAGTTGGCTTGCCGCTCCCATTACTAACCACCTTTAGGGCTCGGGGTACCACTCAGTTGGCTTTAGTGTCTGACAGCTAAGCGGTCATTGTTGGTGGCAGGTATGGCACTAGTTGGCTTGCCGCTCCCATTATTATCCACCTTTAGGGCTAGGGGTACCAGTCAGTTGGCTGTAGTGTCTGACAGCTAAGCGGTCATTGTTGGTGGCAGGTATGGCACTAGTTGGCTTGCCGGTCCCATTACTACCCACTTTGAAGGCTATGGGTACCACTCAGTTGGCTGTAGTGTCTGACAGCTAAGCGGTCATTGTTGGTGGCAGGTATGGCACTAGTTGGCTTGCCGCTCCCATTACTACCCACCTTTTGGGCTAGGGGTACCACTCAGTTCGCTGTAGTGTCTGACAGCTAAGCGGTCATTGTTGGTGATGGGTATGGCACTAGTTGGCTTGCCGCTCCCATTACTACCCACCTTTAGGGCTAGGGGTACCACTCAGTTGGCTGTAGTGTCTGACAGCTAAGCGGTCATTGTTGGTGGCAGGTATGGCACTAGTTGGCTTGCCGGTCCCATTACTACCCACCTTGAAGGCTAGGGGTACCACTCAGTTGGTTGTAGTGTCTGACAGCTAAGCGGTCATTGTTGGTGGCAGGTATGGCACTAGTTGGCTTGCCGGTCCCATGACTACCCACTTTGAAGGCTAGGGGTACCACTCAGTTGGTTGCAGTGTCTGACAGCTAAGCGGTCATTGTTGGTGGCAGGTATGGCACTAGTTGGCTTGCCGCTCCCATTACTACCCACCTTTAGGGCTAGGGGTACCAGTTAGTTGGTGGTTATGTCTGACAGCTAAGCGGTCATTGTTGGTGGCAGGTATGGCACTAGTTGGCTTGCCGGTCCCATTACTACCCACCTTGAAGGCTAGGGGTACCACTCAGTTGGCTGTAGTGTCTGACAGCTAAGCGGTCATTGTTGGTGGCAGGTATGGCACTAGTTGGCTTGCCGCTCCCATTACTAACCACCTTTAGGGCTCGGGGTACCACTCAGTTGGCTTTAGTGTCTGACAGCTAAGCGGTCATTGTTGATTGCAGGTATGGCACTAGTTGGCTTGCCGCTCCCATTACCAACCACCATTAGGGCTAGGGGTACCACTCAGTTGGCTGTAGTGTCTGACAGCTAAGCGGTCATTGTTGGTGGCATGTATGGCACTAGTTGGCTTGCCGCTCCCATTACTACCCACCTTTAGGGCTAGGGATACCACTCAGTTGGCTGTAGTGTCTGACAGCTAAGCGGTCATTGTTGGTGGCAGGTATGGCACTAGTTGGCTTGCCGGTCCCATTACTACCCACCTTTAGGGCTAGGGGTACCACTCAGTTGGCTGTTGTGTCTGACAGCTAAGCGGTCATTGTTGGTGGCAGGTATGGCACTAGTTGACTTGCCGATCCCATTACTACCCACCTTGAAGGCTAGGGGTACCACTCAGTTGGTTTTAGTGTCTGACAGCTAAGCGGTCATTGTTGGTGGCAGGTATGGCACTAGTTGGCTTGCCGGTCCCATGACTACCCACTTTGAAGGCTAGGGGTACCACTCAGTTGGTTGCAGTGTCTAACAGCTAAGCGGTCATTGTTGGTGGCAGGTATGGCACTAGTTGGCTTGCCGCTCCCATTACCAACCACCATTAGGGCTAGGGGTACCAGTCAGTTGGTGGTTATGTCTGACAGCTAAGCGGTCATTGTTGGTGGCAGGTATGGCACTAGTTGGCTTGCCGGTCCCATTACTACCCACCTTTAGGGCTAGGGGTACCACTCAGTTGGCTGTAGTGTCTGACAGCTAAGCGGTCATTGTTGGTGGCAGGTATGGCACTAGTTGGCTTGCCGCTCCCATTACTAACCACCTTTAGGGCTCGGGGTACCACTCAGTTGGCTTTAGTGTCTGACAGCTAAGCGGTCATTGTTGGTGGCAGGTATGGCACTAGTTGGCTTGCCGCTCTCATGACTACCCACCTTTAGGGCTAGGGGTACCACTGAGCTGGCTGTAGTGTCTGACAGCTAAGCGGTCATTGTTGGTGGCAGGTATGGCACTAGTTGGCTTGCCGCTCCCTTTACTAACCACCTTTAGGGCTAGGGGTACCACTCAGTTGGTTGCAGTGTCTGACAGCTAAGCAGTCATTGTTGGTGGCAGGTATGGCACTAGTTGGCTTGCCGGTCCCATGACTACCCACCTTGAAGGCTAGGGGTACCACTCAGTTGGCTGTAGTGTCTGACAGCTAAGCGGTCATTGTTGGTGGCAGGTATGGCACTAGTTGGCTTGCCGGTCCCATTACTACCCACTTTGAAGGCTAGGGGTACCACTCACTTGGTTGTAGTGTCTGACAGCTAAGCGGGCATTGTTGGTGATGGGTATGGCACTAGTTGGCTTGCCGGTCCCATTACTACCCACTTTAAAGGCTAGGGGTACCACTCAGTTGGTTGTAGTGTCTGACAGCTAAGCGGTCATTGTTGGTGGCAGGTATGGCACTAGTTGGCTTGCCAGTCCCATGACTACCTACTTTGAAGGCTAGGGGTACCACTCAGTTGGCTGTAGTGTCTGACAGCTAAGCGGGCATTGTTGGTGGCAGGTATGGCACTAGTTGGCTTGCCGGTCCCATTACTACCCACTTTGAAGGCTAGGGGTACCACTCAGTTGGTTGTAGTGTCTGACAGCTAAGCGGGCATTGTTGGTGGCAGGTATGGCACTAGTTGGCTTGCCAGTCCCATGACTACCTACTTTGAAGGCTAGGGGTACCACTCAGTTGGCAGTAGTGTCTGACAGCTAAGCGGTCATTGTTGGTGGCAGGTATGGCACTAGTTGGCTTGCCGGTACCATTACTACCCACTTTGAAGGCTAGGGGTACCACTCAGTTGGCTGTAGTGTCTGACAGCTAAGCGGTAATTGTTGGTGGCAGGTATGGCACTAGTTGGCTTGCCAGTCCCATTATTAACCACCTTTAGGGTTGGGGTACCACTCAGTTGGTTGTAGTGTCTGACAGCTAAGCGGTCATTGTTGGTGGCAGGTATGGCACTAGTTGGCTTGCCGCTCCCATTACTACCCACCTTTAGGGCTCGGGTTACCACTCAGTTGGTTGTAGTGTCTGACAGCTAAGCAGTCATTGTTGGTGGCTGGTATGGCACTAGTTGGCTTGCCGGTCCCATTACTACCCACTGTGAAGGTTAGGGGCACCACTCAGTTGGTTGTAGTGTCTGACAGCTAAGCGGTCATTGTTGGTGGCAGGTATGGCTCTAGTTGGCTTGCCGGTCCCATTACTACCCACTTTGAAGGCTAGGGGTACCACTCAGTTGGTTGCAGTGTCTGACAGCTAAGCGGTCATTGTTGGTGATGGGTATGGCACTAGTTGGCTTGCCGGTCCCATTACTACCCATCTTAAAGGCTAGGGGTACCACTCACTTGGTTGTAGTGTCTGACAGCTAAGCGGTTATTGTTGGTGATGGGTATGGCACTAGTTGGCTTGCCGGTCCAATTACTACCCACTGTGAAGGCTAGGGGTACCAGTCAGTTGGCTGTAGTGTTTGACAGCTAAGCGGTCATTCTTGGTGGCAGGTATGGCACTAGTTGGCTTGGCCGGTCCCATGACGTGTGTGGGTGCAAGTGAGTGTGTGTGTGTGTGTGTGTTGTGTGTGTGGACACCAAGGTGAGTCGTTGTTGTAGGTGTGTGGGTGTGTGTGTGAAGGGACTGTGTGTGTTGGTGGTGGTGGGACACAAGGTGAGTCGTTTTCGTGGGGTGTGTGTGTGTGGGGTGTGTGTTGTTGTGGTGCGACACAAGGTGAGTCGTGAACTGTGTGTGTGTGACAGTAGTCGTGTTGTGTAATGTGTGGCAACACACCACAGGTGTGAGTCGTGTGTGTGAGTTGTGGTGTGTGGTGTGTGTGGCCTCAATGGAGGCAGGCAAGGGGTGGTGCTTGGTGGGGGGTGGGGGGGTGCGCGTTCCTTCGCTGTGTGGGAAACACCAGGTGAGTCGGTGGTGTGTGTTGTGTGTGTGTGGTGTGTGGAACAACACAGGTGGA
>JACBWV010000858.1:3927992-3995492 GCA_013435795.1 Chlamydomonas sp. ICE-L | reverse complement strand
GTGTGGTGTGGGTGATGTGTGGGACACAAAGGGGTGTGATCGTGTGTGTGTGGGGGTTTGTGGGGTGTGTGTTGGAAAACAAAGCGTGATAGTGTGTGGATGTTTGTGGTTGTGTGTGTGTTGGTGTTGTGTGTGGACAAAAATGGGTTTGGTGTGTTGTGTGTTGTGTGGTGTGGTGGTTGACACGTAGTGCTGGGGTGTGTGTGTGGGTATGTGTGTGTGTGTGGACACCAAAGTGAAGTGTGTGTTGTGTGTGTGTGTGTGTGTGTGACACCAAGGTAGTGTTGATGGCGTGGGTGTGTGTGGGTGTGTGTGAACCAGTGATAGTTGGTTTGGTGGTGGCCCCCAAGTGTTGGGTGTGTGTGTGTGTGTGGTGTGTGTCCGGACACCAGGTGAGTCGTGGTGTGTGTGTGGGGGGGGGGGGGTAGGGGTTGGGGGGGGTACACAGGTGCCCATGTCATAAGGAAGGTATCAAGTCTGCTGTAAGTGCTGTTACCTCCGTGGGCGCGTCTATCCCTTGGACACCAAGTGAGTCGTGTGTGTGTGTGGGGGGGGGGGGTTACTAGGCTATCAAGTCTGCTGTGAGTGCTGTTACCTCCATGGGCGCGTCTATTCCTTGGACACCACGGTGCGTTGTGTGTGTGTGTATTTGTGTGTGTGTGGACACCAAGGTGAATTGTATGTGTGTGTGCGGGGTGGGTGTGGACACCAAGGTTCGTTTTGTGTGTGTGTGCACACACAAACCCCCACCTACCCACACCCACAACCACCCAACCACCCAAAGACCTGCCCCACCCAACTCACCCAACTCACCCAACTCACCCACCCATGGACCCACCCCCAACAGGTCTGTCTCTCCCAAGATGACACTCATGGACCGCCACAATGTTTCTATTTGGGACAAGTTTACTACCCCCCACCCACCCACCCCCACCCACACACACACCAACACCACACTATCACCCAACATTCACCACCTCAACACACACACACACAAACACACACACACCTTAACACACACACACACCACTCTTCTCCACCCCACACACCTCTCCACCCCAACACTCCCCCCCACCCCCCCCACACACCACACACTCACACACACACACCACAATCAAAAGGTCTGTTATCTCCCAAATGACTCTCATGGACCGCCTCTACGTCTCAATTGGGACAGTTTGCATAAGGCTGCCCATCAAGAATGGCTACCTGCGCCTCATCCTGCCAAACTGGGACAAGAGCTGGTGAGTTGTTGTTGGTGTACGTATATGTTTATGTGTATGTTCCTGTGATATGTATGCTGTGTCTTGTCTTTTCAGTGTGTTGTGTGTGTGGGTGATGTGTGGTGTGTCGGTGTGGGACACCAAGGTAGTCGTGGTGTGTGTGTGTGGGGACACCAAGGTGAAGTCGGTGTGTGTGTGTTTGCTGTGTTTTGTGTTTTGTGTCCCTCACGTGATAACCCTCACGGGCCATCGCTACGTCTCTATTGGGACAAGTTCCTGATGCTTCCATCAAGACTGCTACTCCGCTCTCATCCGCAAAATGGGGCAAGAGTGGTGTGAGTTGGTTGTAAGTTAGGGGTATGGTTGGTGGGGGTAGGGATGTGGGCGGGTGGATGGGTGGGTGGGGGGGGGGGTGGGGGTGGGTTAGCAAGTGAGTTGGTGTAAGTTTATGGGTATGGTTGGTGGGGTGGTGGGTAGGGTGTGTGTGTTGTGTGGGGGGGGGGGGGGGGGGGGGGTGGGGGGTAGTAAGTTGGGGTATGGGGTAGCAAGTGAGTTGGTGCACGTTTATGTGATGGTTGGTGGGGTAGGGGGAAGGTGGGGGGGTGGGGGGGGGGGGGGGGGGGGCGGGGGGGGGGGTGAGGGGTGGGGGGTAGAGGGGGGGAGGGAGGGGGGTAGGGTAGAAGTGAGGCTGGGGAAAAGGGGGGGGTTAGGGTGTGGGGGGGTAGGTGGGGGATGGGGGGGGGGGGGGGGGGGGGGGGTGGGGGGGTGGGGGGGGGGGGGGGGGGGGGGGGGGGGGGGGGGGGGGGGGGGGGGGGGGGGGGGGGGGGGGGGGGGGGGAGGGGGGAGCGGGGGGGGTAGGGGAGAGGGGGGGGGGCGTGGTGGGTGAAGGGGGAGTGGGGGTTGGGGGGGGCGGGGGGAGGGGGAGTGGGGGGTGGGGTGGGTGGGGGGGGGGGGGGGGGGGGTGGGGGGGGGGGTGGGGGGTGGGGGGGGGGGGGGGGGGGGGGGGGGTAGCTGGGGGGTGAGGGTGATGGGATGGGGTGGGGAGGGGATGGGGGGGGGGGGGGGGGTGGGTAGGGGGGGGTTGGAGGGGGTTGGTAGGGGAAGGGGTTGGTGAGTTGGGGGGGGGTGGGGAGTGGGGGGGGGGGGGGGGGGGGGGGGGGGGGGGGGGTGGGGGGGGGGGGGTGGGGGGGGGTGGCGGTGGGTGGGGGGTGGGGGGGGGGGGGGGTATGGGGGGTGGGTAGAAGTCGAGTGGTGGTAGTTAGGTGGATGGTGGTGGGTGGTGGGATGTGGGGGCTGGTGGTGGGGGGCGTACTGCTGGGTGTAGCAATGAGTGGTGGTATGGTGAGGTATGGTAGGGGGGGTGGGTGGGTAGGGGATTGTTGGCTGTGGGGGGGGGGGGGGGGGGGGGGTGGTTGGTTTAGGTAGCAGGGCGGGGGGGGGGGTGTGGTAGCAAGTGAGTTGGGGTACGTTTATGTGTATCGTTGATGGGGTAGGGGGATGTGTGTGTGTGTGGGGGGGGGGGGGGGGGGGGGGGGGGGGGGGGGGGGGTTGGTGGGGGGGGGGGGGGGGGGGGGGGTTAGGGGGGTAGCAAAGTGAGTTCGGTGTACGGTTATGTGTATGGTGGTGGGGTAGGGGGATGTGGGGTGGGGGATGGAGATGAGGGGGCGTGTTGATCTGGTTTGTGGTGCTTTTTGTGGTGCGTGGTAGGGGGGGTTGTCAGTGGGACGAGTTCCCTGAGGCTGCCATCAAGACTGGCTACCTCCGCCTCATCTTGCCCACTGGGCAAGAGCTGGTGAGGTGTTGTATGTTTATGTGTATAGTTTTTTTTTTTTTGTGTCGAAGGGAGGGGGTGATGGGTGGTTGGTGCTGGTGGTGGTGGGGAGGTTGTTGATGTGGTGGTGGTTGTTGGGGTTGGTGGGGGTGTTGTGGTGGTGGCTGGCGGTGGTTGGTGTGGTGGTGGAAACGTGTTGATGGTGGATGGTGGTGGGGGTGTGTTGGGGTGGTGTGTGGACGGTGTGGTGGTGGTAAGGTGGTTGGGCGTGGTGGTGGGTGGTTGTGCGTGTGATGGTGGTGGATGGTGGCTTGTTGGTGGTGGGTGGTGTGTTGATGTGGTGGTGGTGCTTGTGGTTGTGGGGGGTGTTGATGTGGTTGGGGTGCTGGTTGTGCTTGTGGTGGTGGACAGGAGAACCCACTTGAAGGCTAGGGGATCCACTCAGTTGGTTGCAGTGTCCGGCAGCTAAGCGCATTGTTGGTGATGGGTATGGCATGTTGGCTTGCCGGTCCCATTACTAACCACTTTGAAGCTAGGGGTACCACTCATTGTTGTAGTGCTTGACAGCTAAGCGGTCATTGTTGGTGCAGGTATGGCACTAGTTGGCTTTCCGGTCCCATTACTACCCACTTGAAGGTAGGGGTACCACTCAGTTGGTTGAGTGTCTGACAGCTAAGCGGTCACTGTTGGTGGCAGGTATGGCACTAGTTGGCTTGCCGGTCCCATTACTACCCATTTAGGTAGGGGTACCACTCAGTTGGTGTAGTGGCTGACAGCTAAGCGTCATTGTGTTGCAGGTATGGCACTAGTTGGCTTGCCGGTCCCATACTAACCACCTTAGGGCTAGGGGTACCACTCAGTTGTGTAGTGTCTGACAGCTAAGCGGTCATTGTTGGTGGCAGGTATGGCATAGTTGGCTTGCCGGTCCCATTACACCCACCTTGAGTTGGTGAGTTGGGGTGTTGGGTGTGGTAGGGAGGTGTTGATGTGGTGGTGGTGCTTGTGGTGGTAGGTGGGGGTGTCTGGGGGACACGTTCTCTTAGGCTGTCGTTTGGACTGGCTACCTGCGCCTCATCCTGCCCACTGGACAAGAGCTGGCGAGTTGTTATTTGTTTATGTGTCTGTTATCATGTTTATCATACAACATTTGTACTGAAGGCAATACACGTCACACTGTACCAGAGGTGTATGGCAGCAAGGATAAGTGTGAGGCCCAAGTGCCAGCCGAAGACGAGTGGAGGGGTCGACCCGCCCCTTATGCCACCATTAGTGTTTTCAACTTTGGCGTTTTCCAATGATTTGTCACTGCATGTCACACTGTACAGCAATGATTTGTCATTACATGTCACACTGTACAGCAATGATTTGTCATTACATGTCACACTGTACAGCAATGATTTGTCATTACATGTCACACTGTACTGTAATGATTTGTCATTACATGTCACACTGAACTTCAATGATTTGTCACTACGTGTCACACTGTAACTCAAACATATGCCATTGCATGTAACACTTAACTGCAATGATTTGTTTCACCCTGCAATGTTTACTGAAGGCAATACATGTCAAACTGTACCACAGGTGTACGGCAGCAAGGATAAGTGTGAGGCCCAAGTGCCAGCCGGAGAGGAGTGGAGGGGTCGACCCGCCCCTTATGCCACCATTCGCGTTTTTAACTTCGAATTTTTCCGCAAGGTTATCTTCAAGCACGACACCGGGCTGGGAGAGGCTTACATGGACAGGGTAGGTGCACACACACACACACACACACATACACACACACACACGTACACAAGTCCACACACACACACACACCTGAACCACAACCCAACAAACACGTACACAAGGCCACACACCCACACACACCTGAAACAACCACCACAACACACCGCACGAACACACTGCGACCACAAGTCCACAAACCAAACACAACAAAACAAAACACACAAAGAATACATCAAAAAACCGCACACAAGTAAAAAAGTAAATCGAAAAAAAAAAACATCGTTAACACACACCACACACACCGAACGCAAAACATAAGTAACACAAGTCCACAACACACACACACACACACACAAACACACACACCACGTACACAATTCCACACCACAACAAACACACACACACCAACACACACACACAAACACACACACACATACACACATACACCAAACCACACACGTACTACAAGGTCCACACACACACACACACCTGGACACACACACACACCGCACGCACACACATATGTACACAAGTCCACACACACACCACACACACACACACACACACACGTACACAAGTCAAACACAACAAACACATCACACCTGAACACACACACACACACACACAAATACGTCCACACACACATGCCCACACATTCGCGTTTTCAACTTTGACTTTTTCCACATGGTCATCTTCAAGCATGACACCGGGCTGGGAGAGGCTTACATGGACAGGGCAGGTACACGCACACACACAAGCACACACATACGTACACAAGTCCACACACACACGCACACACACACCTGAACACACACACACATATCCACACACACATGCACACACACACACAGCCGCTTTTTCAACTTTGTTGCTTTGCCCGCAAGGTCATCTTTAAGCACGACACCGGGCTTGGAGAGGCTTACATGGACAGGGTAGGTTCACGCACACACACACACACACACACACACACAAACATACATGGGCAAGAGAGGTACACACACACTCACATGCATACATAAAACACACATGCATACATGGGCAGGGTAGGTTCACTCACACACGTCCACACACACACACACACATACACACACACACACCTGAACACACCCACACATACACACACACATTTGTGATTTAAACTCTGACTTTTTCCGCAAGGTCATCTTAAGGCTCCGGGCTGGGAGAGGCTTACATGGACAGGGCAGGTACACACACACACACACACACATACGTCCACACACACACATGCCCCCCCCCCACACACACACATACGTACACACACACACACACACACATACGTCCACACACACACACACACACACACACACACATATGTACACATGTCCAAACACGTCCACACACACACACCACACACACACACACATACACACGTCCAACCCAACACATGGCCCCACACACATTCGCGTTTTCACACGTCCACACACACGCACACCTGGACACATACGCACACATGTACACACACACACGCACACACACACACATACGTACACACACACACATACGTACTCACAAACACACACGCACAAACACAAACACACACACACATACATACATGTTTACATTGACAGGGTAATTGCACACACAAACACACACACATACACACATAGCACACACAATACACACACACCATGTCACACACACACACACAAGACATACACCACACATACACACATGTACAACACACATACAGACATACCACACACACACACACATCCACACACAAACTACACACACACATAACACCCCGGACATACACATGGCACACAACCAAAAACACACGACACACATACACACACATGTCCACACACACACAGGAACACCACACACACAGTACCACATACACATGTCCACACACACAAACACAACACACAACATACACACAAATGTCCACACACACAACACACAAATACCCAACACCACATGTCCACACACACACGACCCACCACACAGACACCACAACATACACCACTACATGGTCCACACACACCACACACATACAACATGTCCACGCAAACCACACACACACACACATTACACAACGTGTCCACACACACACACATCATACGTACAAACACCCACACACATACAACAACAACACTGTCCGCACAAACACACTACACGCAAACCAAAACATACACACACAACATCTCAAACCACCACACACACACATACACAAACCATGTACACAAAAACATTCACACACACACACACACACATACACAGCACAACACAACAAAAATTTACACACACACAACACACCACATTATACAAACCGCATACACAGACAAATACACCACAACACTCCCCCAGGATACGAGACCGTGACAGGGTCGAATGTTGCCACACCACACACCACATACATCCCACACCCCCACCCCACCCCACCCCCAGGACTTACGAACCCGACGACATGGGTCGAATGTTGGCCACAGTTGTCGCCAACGCCCACAGTGTGGAGGACAGCCGGGGCTCACTTGGGGTCTTGAACTGGGTTGGTGACAGGCTGTTACATCTGTACCATCTCGCTCGCCCTAACACGATTGAGGGCAGCCGTAAAAATATCGAGGAGCACTACGACGCTGGCAACGAGATGTACAAGCTGTTTCTGGATGAGAGCATGACCTACTCAGCTGGGGTGAGTGGTCGGGGTGGGGTGTGTGGGGGTGGGGAGGGGGGTGGGGTGGGTGGATGGGGAGGTGGGCGGGGGTGGGGGTGGGTGTTTGTGTGTGGGTGTCACCACACACCCACAGGTGCACCACAAGGGCGAAAAAATAAATTAAAAATCAAGTGACCCACCACCACTACACACACGCAGGTGCACCACAAGGGCGGCAGCATGTACCAAGCTCAGATGAACGCAATCGATGCTCTTGTGTCAAAGGCGGGTTTGAAAGCTGGGACCGAGTTCGTGAAATCACATGTCAAATTAAAAATAAATTAAAAACCAAGTGACCCACCACCACAACACACACCCACAGGTGCAGCACAAGGGTGACAGCCTGTACCAAGCTCAGATGAACGCAATTGATGCTCTTGTGTCCAAGGCGGGTTTGAAAGCCGGGGACCGAGTTCTGGAAATCACATATCAAATTAAAAATAAATCAAAAACTAAGTGACCCACCACCACTACACACACGCAGGTGCACCACAAGGGTGACAGCCTGTACACAGCTCAGATGAACGCAATCGACGCTCTTGTGTCCAAGGCGGGTTTCAAAGCCGGGGACCGAGCGTTGGGAAATCACGTATTCAAATTAAAAAAAAAAAAAAAAAAAAAAAAAAAAATGAAAAAAAGTTAAATACAAGCAGGTGACCCACTACCACCACCACACATAGATGCACCACAAGGGTGACAGCCTGTACACAGCTCAGATGAACGCAATCGACGCTCTTGTGTCAAAGGCCGGTTTCAAAGCCGGGGACCGAGTTCGAGAAATCATAATATAAATTTAAAAATAAATTAAAAATTAAAAAAAAGTCAAATACAAGCAGGTGACCCACTACCACCACCACACATAGGTGCACCACAAGGGTGACAGCCTGTACACAGCTCAGATGAACGCCAATCGACCGCCTTGTGTCAAAGGACCGGTTTCAAAAGCGGGGGGGCCGAGTCGAGAAATCATAAATTAAATTTAAAATAAATTAAAAATTAAAAAAAAGTCAAATACAAGCAGGTGACCCACTACCACCACCACACATAGGTGCACCACAAGGGTGACAGCCTGTACACAGCTCAGATGAACGCAATCGACGCTCTTGTGTCAAAGGCCGGTTTCAAAGCCGGGGACCGAGTTCGTGAAATCATAATATAAATTTAAAAATAAATTAAAAAATAAATTAAAAATAAATTAAAAATTAAAAAAAGTCAAATACAAACAGGTGACCCACTACCACCACCACACATAGGTGCACCACAAGGGTGACAGCCTGTACACAGCTCAGATGAAAAAGATAGACGCCCTTGTCTCGAAGGCCAGATTGAAAGCCGGGGACCGAGTACTGGATATCATAATATAAATTTAAAAGTCAATTAAAAAATAAATTAAAAATAAATAAAAATCAAATACAAGCAGGTGACCCACTACCACCACCACACTGGAAATCACATATTAAATTTAAAAAAAAGAATTAAAAAAAATCAAAAATAAACCTTCCCACCAACACCAACACACACATACACACACGTAGGTGCACCACAAGGGCGACAGCCTGTGCACAGCTAAAATGAACAAAATGGACGCACTTGCCTCCAAGGCAGGTTTGAAAAATTAAAACAAAAAAATCGCCCACCAATGTATCCATCCAAATATGACTAATGTTCCCAACCACCCAACCACCACTACACACACACGCAGGTGCACCACAAGGGTGACAGCCTGTACCAAGCTCAGATGAACAAGATCGACGCTCTTGTGTCCAAGGCCGGTTTGAAAGCCGGGGACCGAGTTCTGGAAATTGGTTGTGGGTGGGGCGCCTTCGCAATCAGAGCCGCCGCTACGACAGGCTGTCATGTCACAGGTCTCACTCTTTCGAAGGAGCAGCTGGCGGAAGCTAAAGCCAGGGTGGCAGCGGCTGGGTTGGATGACAAGATTGACCTCCTGTTCTGTGACTCCAGGGACTACCCAGGTGGGGCGGTGGTGGTGTGGGGTGGGAGGGGGGGGGGTGGGGGGGGAGGGGTGTGTGAGTGGGTGTGTGTAACGGTGGGGGGGGTGGGGGGGGTGGGTGGAGGTGAAGGTGGGGGGGGTAGGGGGAGGGGGTAGGGTTGAGGGGTGGGTGGGGGGGTGGGGGGGGGGGGGGGGGGGGGGGGTTGTGGGGTGGGGGGTGGGGATGGCGGGGGGGGGTGATTAGGATGAGGGGTAGGTGATGGGTGTGTGTGTGTGGTGTGGGGGTGAGGCTGAGGGGGGTAGGTGGGTGGGTGTGGGGTGAGGATGAGGGAGGTGGGTGGGTGTGGGGGTGAGGAATGAGGGGTAGGTGGGTGGGTTGGGGGTGGTGGGGGTGCGGATGAGGGGTGGGTGTGGGGGTAAGATGAGGGGTAGGTGGGTGGGGGTGAGGATGAGGGGTGGGTGTGGGGGTGAGGATGAGAGGGTAGGTGGGGGGGTGGGGTTGTGTGGGGGTGAGGCTGAGGGGTAGGTTGGGTGGGGTTGTGTGGGGGGAGGATGAGGGGTAGGTGGGTGGGTGTGGGGGTGTGTGGGGTGAGGATGAGGGTTAGCTGGTGGGTTGTGGGGGTGAGAATGAGGAAGTAGGAGGGTGGTGAGGGGGGGGTGAGGAGGAGGGAGGAGGAGGGGGGGGGGGCGGGGGGTGGGGGGGGAGAGGAGGAGGAGGAGGGGGGGGGGGGGGGGGGGGGGTGGCGCGGGGGGGGATGGAGGAAGTGGGGGATGGGGGGGGGGGGGGGGGGTGGCTGTGGGGGGGGGGGGGGGAGGGGGGGGGATGAGGCGAGAGGGAAAAGGTGTTAGAAGAAGGAAAGGTAGGGGCAAGGGAAGAAAGAGAAGAAAAAGGGGAGGGGGAAAACGGGGGGGGGAGAGAAAAAAAAACAAAAACAAAACAAAAAAACATAGAAAAAAAAAAAAAAGAAAAAAACAAAAAAAAAAAAATAAAAAAAAAAAAAGAAAAAGAAAAAAAAAAAAACCCACAAAAAAAAAACACAAAAAATAAAAAAAATATAATAAGAAAAAAAAAAAAAAAAAAATAAAAAAAAAAAAAAAAAAAAAAAAAAACAAATAAAAGTAAAAATAAAAGAAACAAGAAAAAAAACACAAAAAAAAAAAAAAACAAATAAAAAAAAAAAAAAACAAAACAAAACAAAAAAAACAAACAATAAAAAAAAAAAAAAAAAACAAAACACACAAAATAAAAAAAAAAAAAAACAAATACAAAAAACAAAAAAATAATAAAAAAAAAACACATCCACACAAAAAGCCGACAAAAAAAAAAGAACCCCAAAAAAAGAAAAAAAAAAAAAAAAAACACACCCAAAAAAAAAGAAACAATAGAAACAAAAAACAAAACCACAAAAAAAAAAAAAAAAAAAAAAAAAAAAAAAAAAAAAGGAAGAGAAAAAACAAAAAAAAAAAAAAAAAAAAAATAAAAACAAAAACAATCAAAAACAAAAAAAAAAAAAACAAGAAAAAAAAAGTTAAAAGAAAAAAAAAAAAAAAAAAAAAGGAAAAAAAAAAGACAAAAAAAGAAAAAAAGAAAAAAAAAAAAAAAAAGAAAAAAAAAAAAAAAAATAAAAACAAAAAAAAAAAAAACAAAAACAAACAAAAAGAAAAAAAAAAAAATAAAAAAAAAAAAAAAGCAAAAAAAAAAAAAAAAGAGATAGTAATAAAAAAAAAAAAAAAAAAAAAAAGAAAGAAAAAAAAAAAAAAAGAAGAAAAAAAAAAAAAAACAAAAACAAAAAAAAGAAAAAAAAAAACAACAAAAAAAAACAAAAAAAAATAAAAAAAAAATTAAAAAAAAAGGATAAAAAAGAAAAAAAAACAAAAAAAACAAAAATACAAAAAAAAAAAAAAAACAAAAAAAAAAAAAAAAAAAAAAAGAAAATAAAAAGAAACAAAATAGAAGAAAAAAAACAAAAATAGAAAAACAAAAAAAAAAGAATATAATAAAAAAAAAAAGCAAATAAAAAAGAAAAAAACCCAAAAAACAAGAAAAAAAAAAAAAAGAAAAAAAAAAAAAAAAATAAAAAAACTAAAAAAAAAAAAAAGAAAAAAACAAAAAAAAAAAAAAAAAAACTAAAAAAAAAAAACAAAACCATTATGTTGGTGTAGGGTTGGGGTGGGGGTGGAGGGCGGATGGGGGGGGGGGGCGGCAGCCAGCAGTAGTTTGAATGATAAGATTGACTTGTGTTCATGTGACTGAATAGACTCCCTGGTGGGTTAGCATGGGATGGTGTGTGTGGGGGGGTAGGGTTTGGGGGGAGATGAAAGGTGCCTTGTGTGTGTTTGCAGTCTATGCAGCGTTGAGCCAAGCGAACGTGGGTTTGGAAAATTTGCGGATGTTGTAATTGATACCAACGAAGGTGGCCAACCAAAAACGAACCAACCAAGGGTCAAGGTGGCAACCAAACGACTAAAGGTGGCAACCAACCAACTAAAGGTGGCAACCAACCAACTAAAGGTGGCAAAAGCCAACCAAAAACCTCCTACAAAACCCTTAAAGGTGGCAAACCAAAAACCCCTACTAAAGGTGGCAGCCAAAACCAAACTAAAACTAACATCCTAAAAGGTGGCAACCAACCAAACAACCTACAAGGTGGCAAACAACCAAAATCCTAAAGTTGGCAAAACACAACCAACCCATAAAAGGTGGCAAACCACCAAACACTAACTAAAAGGTGGCAACAACCAACTTAAAGGTTGGCAACCCAACCAACTAAAGGTGGGGCAACAACCAACTAAAGGGGTGGCAACCAACCAAACTAAAGGTGGCAAAAAACCAAACCAATAATGCTAAAGGTGAAAAACCAACCAACTCCTCCTAAAGGTGGCAAACCCCCCCCCCAACCAACTCTCCCTAAGGTGGCAACCAACCAACTAAAGGTGGCAACCAACCAACTAAAGGTGGCAACCAACCAACTAAAGGTGGCAACCAACCAACTAAAGGTGGCAACCAACCAACTAAAGGTGGCAAACCAAACCAAAACTAAAGCGGTGGCAACCAAACCAACCTACTAAAGGTGGGGCAAAACCAACAACTCTAAAAGGTGGGCAACCCAAAAACCAACTTAACAAAAGGTGGCAAACCAACCAATAAAGGTGGCAAACCAAACCAACTCACTAAAAGGTGGCAACCACAACAAAGGGTGGCAACCCAAACAAAAACTAAAAAGGTGGCCAAACCAACCAACTAACCTAAAGGGTGGCAACCAACCAAAAAACTAAGGTGAACCAAACCAACTTAAAAGGTTGGGCAAACCACACCAAACCTAAAAGGTGGCAAACCAACAACTAAAAGGGTGGGGCAACCAAATAATTGAAGCAACTTGCCAAATTAACTTACAAAGAGGAAAACTCCAAAAATATAACCACCCACTACCCACTACCCACCACCCCCTGCTGATCCTTCAGGCACAGCGGTGTTTGATAGTGGGTGGTGACTGCAATCTGACTACACCTCTTTTTTTTTTAAGGGCAGTGGGGTCATGGAAGCACTTTGCCGAGCCATCATACTTGTCCACCTCCAAACCAACACAGCACACCACACTAACCACCACACCACCACAAAACTACCACTACCCTCTTTCTCCTTCACGCACAGCAGTGTTTGACAAGGTGGTGAGCTGCAATATGACTAAGGCAGTGGGTCATGAGCACTTGCCCACTTCCTTGGCTTGCATCGGCCACACACCCACCACACAATACACTACCCACTACACGCACACCCACTACCCACCACACCCACACCCACAACAAAGCTATGGAAACATAACTACCCACTACCCTCTTCCACTACCAGGCACAGCAGTGTTTGACAAGGTAGTGAGCTGCGAGATGATTGAGGCAGTGGGTCATGAGCACTTGCCCACTTACTTCTCTTGCATCGGTCGTGTGCTGAAGCCTGGGGGGAAGGCCGTCATTCAGGCCATCTCAGTGCCTGATGAGAGGTGTGTGGATTTTCATGTCATATATATATATATATATATATATGTGTTCATTTAGTGAGGAGAGGATATTTGAATGCACCCCACCACCATACCACAACACCAACAGGCCCCAACCATCGGGCCGCGGTGCTTCAAATCACACCCTTGCCACCACCACCCATACCACCACCCACCAAGCCCCACCATCGGCCGCGTGCTGAAATCACACCCTTGCCACCACCACCCATACCACCACCTACCAAGACCCACCATCGGCCGCGTGCTGAAATGAAATCCACCACCCCTTGCCCACACCACCCAATACCCACCACCCACCAATGCACCCACCATCGGCCGCGTCGCTGAAATCACACCCTGCCCACCACACCCCATACCACCACCTACAAGACCCACCATCGGCCGTCTGTGCTGAAAACACACCCTTGGCAAGGTGTTTTGTATCAATTTCAAAGGTTCTTCAAACTTCCTAATTGTGCAGATAATCCCGAATGGTGGGCTGCCCCCCCCCTTCCAACCCCACCCCAACCCACACACAACACACACCAACCCCAACCCACACACCCCCGCCCCCATCCACATGGGGGGGAAAAAAGTCGTCATTTAAGGCTTTTGGTTTGTGTTTGTTTAAATACTAGCATCTGAGGCCGTCGTCCCGACGGAGCGGGGACCAACCCACATGGCACGTTTCAGCGACAGGGCAGCTGTCGAAAAACTCGATATCCGAAACCACTGAAACCAAAAAGGGCCCAAAGTGCGAAAGGAAAATTGGGTCGGGTAATTCAGGAAAATGGCAAAGGAGAACTTCACAGAAGAGCAGTGAGAAGGAGTTGATAAAAGGGGAACAACGGCTTCATCAGAGGCAGCGCAACAGCAGCGCAGGGGGAGGTGAACAGGGTCGCCCAGGGGAAAATTTCGGGGCGGCAAACCCAAAATGGGGGTGGTAACCTGGACTTGTGCGGGGAACTGGGGTGGGTGGATGGACGGCAGGAGGGCAATCGTTCCTGTGGCCCGGGAAAATCGATGAGACCGAACCACTGAAACCAAAAACCAACTGCACTGGGCCAAAAAAAAAAAAAAAGGGCTACTTAAACCATATCACCCATCAGACGCGCTATTAGAATAGGGATTATGTATAATAATGCGAATAGTATGTAATAATGGACCACCACAACACCCAAAACCATACACACCACAAACACAACCAACCACCACCACCCATACCACCAACTACCAAGACCCACCACCAGTCGCGTGCTGAAGCCTAGGGGGAAAGCCGTCATCCAGGCCATCTCAGTGCCTGATGAGAGGTGGGGGGATTTGCATGATGTTTACATGCATACGTATATTTAGTGTGGTATATTTAATGGAAATGGGGGCCACACCCACCCACACCCCATACCACCACACACCACCAAACCAACCAAACACACCAACCAACACCACAACCACAACCCACCCAACCTACCAAGACCCACCATTGGTCGTGTGCTGGAACCCTGGGGGGGAAAAAATAAAAAAAAGGCCGATTCAAAGCCATCTCCGTCTTCTGACGAGGAATTCTTATAGCACTTTGGCATTAGTGTTTAAAATTTTTTAATTAAGTAGTGCGATATATGGAATGCCACCACACACCACACACCACACACCACAACGACCACCACATACAACCAACCAACTTACCAACCAACCAATTAACACCACACACCACACACCACACCATACACCACACACCACACCATACACCACACACCACACCATACACCACACACCACACCATGCACCACACACCACACCATGCACCACACATCACACCTTACACCACACACCACACACCACACCATGCACCACACATCACACCTTACACCACACACCACACACCACAACGGAAAGCTGTGATTCAGGCCATCTCCGTCCCTGATGAGAGGTGATGGGATTAGCATTATGATTAAATATACACATAAATTAAGTTTCATATAAAGGCAAGCAAATGCAGGCGGAAGGAAACCCACACCCACCACACACCACACACCACCAACGATTCCCAGACCCACATAGCCGGTCCGTGCTTTGGACAAAGGCCTGGGGGGGAAGGACGTCATCCCAGGCCATTGGTTTTTCTCAGTTTGCCTTGTTGAGAGGTGATGGAATTTGCACTATGTCTAAATATATACTTAAATGTAGTGTGATATATGGAATGCCACCACACAACACATACCCCAACGACCACCACATACAACCAACCAACTTACCAACCAACCAACCAACCAACCAACCAACCAACCTCTCCAGGTTTGCTGCGTACTGCAACTGTTCAGATTTCATCCGTGAAGAAACCAACCATACAACCAACCAACTAACTTACCAACCAACCAACCAACCAACCAACTAACTTACCAACCATACAACCAACCAACCAACCAACCAACCAATTAACCAACCTCTCCAGGTAAGCTGCATACTGCAACGATTTCATCTGTGAACAAACCAACCTTACAACCAACCAACCAACTAACTTACCATCAAACCAACTAACTTACAACCCAAAAAACCAAACACACACCAACATCTTTTAGTACAAGGCGTAACTATGCAACCTGCTCAGATTCACCCGGGAGCAAACCAAAACAATACAGCCACCAAAGTTAAAGTAACTTTACCAAACAAAACCAACAAAATACTAAGTAACAGCCAACCAACTTACTTACCATCCAGCCATGCAACCTACCAACTAACTTTCTAACCAACAAACAAACTTGCCAACCAACCATCTACGAAGTGACCATTCGACCAACATACTAACTTACCAACCAACCAACCAATAAACCAACCAACCAACTAACCTCTGCAGGTACGAGGCGTACTGCAACTGCTCAGATTTCATATGTGAGCCAATCAACCAACCAAATAGCTGACCAACCAATTAAATAACCAACCAACCAACTTCACAACCAACCAACCAAATAGCTGACCAACCAATTAAATAACCAACCAACCTCTGCAGGTATGAGGCGTTCTGCAACTGTTCAGATTTCATCAGTGACCCAACCAACTATCCATACAACCAACCAAATAACTGACCCTCAAACCAATTAACCAACCAACCTCTGCAAGTATGAGGCGTACTGCAGCTGTGCAGGTTTCATATGTGAGCCAACCAACCAACCAATTACCCAACCAACCAACCAACCAACCTCAGGAGGTATGAAGGTTACTGCAACTGCTCAGATTTCATTTGTGAGCCAACCAACCAACTGACAATAACCAACCAACCAACCTCTGCAGGTATGAAGGTTACTGCAACTGCTCAGATTTCTTCCGTGAGCCAACCAACCAAACTAACAATAACCAACCAACCAACCAACCAAGTACTACAGGTATGAGGCGTATTGCAGCTGCTCAGATTTCTTCCGTGAGCCAACCAACTAAACAACCAACCAAATAACTTACCAACTAACCAACCAACGAAGTTACAACCTACCAACTAACTTACCAACCAACCAATAAACCAACCAACCAACCAACCTCTCCAGGTATGCAGCGTACTGCAACTGTTCAGATGTCATCTGTGAACCAACCAAACATACAACCAACTAACATACCAACCAACCAACCAACTAACTAACTAACCAGCCAACTAACTAAATGACTAACCAACCAACCGGCCGATTAGCCAACCTCTCCAGGTAAGCTGCATACTGCAACGATTTCATCTATGAACCAACCAACCATACAACCAACCAACAAACTAACTTCCCAACCAACCAACAAAGTAACTTGCCAACCAACCAACTAACCAACCAACCAACCGGCTACTGCAGGTATGAGGCGTACTGCAACTGTTCACAATTCATCCGTGTGCCAACCAACCATACAACCAACCAACCAACTAACTTGCCAACCAACCAACTAACAAACCAACCAACTAACTTGCCATCCAACCAACCAACCAACTACTGCAGGTATGAGGCGTACTGCAACTGTTCAGATTTCATCCGTGAGCACATCTTTCCTGGAGGCCACCTCCCTAGTGTCGGCTCCATTGGTGGGTGGAGGGCAATCAAAAAACAGGTGGGGGGTTTGATTGTGGATGGGGTGGGTTGGGGTGTGGATGATGAGGTGTTTGGTTGGTTGGGGAAGGGGTTTGGGGGGGATGGGGTGGGTTGGGTAGGGTGGATGGGGGCGGTGGGTGGCCCGGTGGATGGGTGTTGGTTGGTGTGGATGGGATGTTGGTGGTTGTGGAATGGGTAGGGTTGGTTGGTTGGGATGGGTTGGGGGGGGGGGAGGATGGTTGGGTTAGTGGTTTGGGTTGTTGGTTGGTGTGCGATGGGTTGGGTGGGGAGGATGGTGGGGTAGTGTGGATTGGGTGCGGGGGGGCGGGCGGGGAGGTTGGGGGGGGGGTCGGGGGGGGGGATTGGGGGGGGGGAGGGGGGGGTCTCAGGGGGGGGTGGGGGGGTGGGGGGTGGTGAGGGGGGGGGGCCTTTCCGCTCCGCCGCTGGTTTGGGTTTCTTTTTTTCGTCGTGGGTAGGGGGGGGGGCGATCCGGATGGGGGGTATTAGGGGGGGGGGGAGGGGGGGGGGGGCGGAGAGGGGGGGGGGGGGGGCAGGGGAGGGGGGGGGGTGGTGTGGAAGGGGGGGGGTTGGGGGTGGATGGGGGTCGTGGGGGGGGGGGGGGGATGGCGGGGGGGGGGTGTGGGGGGGAGGGCGGGTGGGTGGTTGCGGGGGGGGGGGCAAGGGGTCGGGGGGGTGGAGGTGTGGCTGGGGGGAGGGAGTGTTTCGCCTTATTTCTTCTTGTTTGGGGGTGGGGGCGGTGGAGGGGTGGGGGGGGGGTGGGTGGGCGAGGGGTCCCTGGGGGGGGGGGCATGGGTCGGGGGGAGCGGACTGGAGGGGGGGGGGTGGGGGGGGGGGGGGAAGGGGGTGGGGGGGGGCGGGGGTTTGTTTGTGGGTGAAACGGTGGGGAGGGGGCGTCCGGGGGGTGGGGGAGGCGGGGGGGGAAGGGTGAGGCGCGGGCGGTTTTGCTTAGGGTGTGGTTTTGCGGGGTTCGGGGGGGGGGTCGCGGGAGGAGGGGTGGGGGGGGGGGTGCTTCTCTCCCCTCATGGGTGGGGTGGCGGTTCGGTCGTTGGGGGAGGGGGTCTGGTGTGGCGGGATGGGGGGGGGGGTGGGGTGGCGACGGGGGAGGGGGCGGGGGACGGGTCGTGCGGGCGCGCGGTGGGGGTTGTGGGTGGGGGTGAAGGGGGGGGGGGGGGTGGTGGTGGTGGACGATAGGTGGGTGTGGGTTGGGGTGTAGGCGGGGGGTTGAGGGGGGGGCTAGTGTGGGTTGGGTGTTTGGTTGGTGGGGGATGGGTGGGTTGTTTTTGTTTGTTGTTGTTGTACGTGTGTGTGGTTTTCGTGTGTGTTGTGGAGGGGGGGGGGGGGGGGGGGGGGGGGGGGGGGCCACTCTCGCAATCCCTCCCCTCTATGTGTTGGTTTCATGGTGATTGTGGGAAGGCAATCAACAGTGGGGGGGGGGGGGGTGGGTGCGGGGGGAGGTTGGGGGTGGGAGGGGTGGGGGTGGGGAACTGGGAGGGTGTTGTCCCTGCGATACTGTGTGGGGATAGTTGCCTGTGTTTTTTCTCCCGTGTGGGGTTGTTGTTTTGTGGGGGGGGGGGGCACTATGCATCCCTCCCTCTATTGTGTCGGTTTCCCCATGGTTGAAGGCAATCAAAACAGGTTGAGTTGGTGTGGACTTGGTGGTGTGTGTTGGGGCGTGGGCTGTGGGTTGCATGTGCATGCACTGGGCTGTGTGGTGGGGGGGGGCTTGGGGGGGCTGGGTGGGGGGGGGGGGGGGGGGGGTCGGACGGAGGGGGGGGGGGGGGGGGCGGGGGGGGGGGTTCCTGGGGGGGGGGGTCTGTGCACGGGGAGGGGGGGGGACGGGATAGGGGGGGGGGGGGGGGGGGGAAAGCCGGGGGCCCCGGGGGGCGGGGCGGGTGGGGCGCGTGGGGGCGGGGGGGGGGTCGGGTTTGTGGGGGTGTTCCGGGGGGGGGGGGGGGGGGGGGAACTGGGGAGGGGCACGCGGGTGGGGGGTGGGTGGGGGGGGGGGGGATGCGGGGGGGGGGCGGGGCGCGGTGCTATTTGTGGGGGGTGGGGCAATGGGGATGGGTGGGTGTGTTGTGGGGGGGGGGGGGGACATCCGGGCTGCTGGGGGGGGGGGGGGGGTGGTGTGGTGTGTGGGGTTGACTGGGCTGTGTGTGTGTGTGGGGGGGGGGGGGCCTGCTGGGGGGGGGGGTGGGGGGGGGGGGGGGCAATGGGCTGGGTGTGTGTGGTGGGGGGGGTGTGTGGGGGACGCCATCCAACCGTTAGATGGGTGTATGGTGGGTGGGTGTTTGTGGTGGATGGGTGTGGGTGGAACCACACGCACAAAACCACGGTCGGCTCCATGGTGGAGGCAAACAAACAGGTGGGTGGTCACACTCACGCACATATGCAGTCACGCAAACACCCATAGACGATCCACCTACGCACAACCATCACCACCACCACCACCACCACCACCACTACCGCCCACAACCACCCACAACCACCCAGGGAGAGGAAGAAGTGTCAGGTTGGATGCTGGGAGGCACCAACAGCGCAGCCAGACTACCCAACCCCCACAAAAGCCACCCATCAGTTGGTTTGCTGGCCACACACAAACTACCCCCCAACCCCCCACAACCGCCCATCATGTTGGTGTCTGGCCCAACCAAATACCCAACCACCACAACCGCCCCATCAGGTTGGTTGGCTGCCACCAACTACCGCCCCCAACCACCCACAACCGCCCATCAGGTTGGTGCTGGCCACCCAACTACCCAACCACCCACAACCGCCCATCAGGTTGGTGCTGGCCACCCAACTACCCAACCACCCACAACCACCCATCAGGTTGGTGCTGGCCACCCAACTACCCAACCACCCACAACACCCATCAGGTTGGGCTTGGCCACCCAACTACCAAAAACACCCACAACCACCCATCAGGTTTGGTGCTGGCCACCCCAACTACCCAACCACCCACAACCACCCCATCAGGTTGGTGCTGGCCACCCAACTACCCAACCACCCCAACCACCCATTCAGGTTGGTTGCTGGCCACCCAACTACCCAACCACCCACAACCGCCCCATCAGGTTGGTGCTGGCCACCCAACTACCCAACCACCCACAACCGCCCATCAGGTTGGTGCTGGCCACCCAACTACCCAACCACCCACAGCCCACCACCACCACCTCACACCACCCACCACCACAATTCCAGGTTGGTGTGGGCCTCAGCCTTTCACAATGTGTCTAACATCGGCCCTGACAATGCCATCACACTCACAGATACACACACACATAGTCACACGCACACACACATGCGCTCACCACCACCACCACCACCACCCACAACCATCACCACCGCCACCACCACCACCACCACTATTCCAGGTTGGTGTGGGCCTCAGCCTTCACAATGTGTCTAACATCGGCCCTGACAACGCCATCACACTCCAACACACTCACAGATACACACACACATAGTCACACGCACACACACATGCGCTCACCACCACCACCACCACCACCACCACTATTCCAGGTTGGTGTGGGCCTGAGCCTCCACGATGTGTCTAACATCGGGCCTGACTACGCCATCACACTCCAACACACTCACAGATACACACACACATAGTCACACGCACACACACATGCGCCCACCACCAACACCACCACTACCCACAACCATCAACAACGCCACCACCGCCACCACCACCTCCATTTAGGTTGGTGCTGGCCTGAGCCTCCACGATGTGTCTGACATCGGGCCTGACTACGCCATCACACTCCAACACACTCACAGATACACACACACATAGTCACACGCACACACACATGCGCCCACCACCAACACCACCACTACCCACAACCATCAACAACGCCACCACCGCCACCACCACCTCTATTTAGGTTGGTGCTGGCCTGAGCCTCCACGATTTGTCTGACATCGGGCCTGACTACGCCATCACACTGCGGGCGTGGAGGGAGGTGTGGGAGGAGAAGAGAGAGGAGGTGTTGAAGCTAGGCTACAGTGACCCGGGGTTCGGGAGGAAACGTGATGATATCTTAGGCAGGAAGAAGGTAGTAGTGGGGGGGGTGGGGGGGGTGGATCAAGACAGGGGAAAAATGCAAAAAAAAAAAAGAAACAAAAAGTAAAAAAAGAAAAAACAAAAAAAAAAGGCGGAGAAAAAACAAAAAGCAGAAAAAAAAGAAAAAAAAAACACAAATAAAAAAAAAGAAAAAAAAAAAAAAAAAAAAAAAAAAAAAAAACAAAAAAAAATGAAAAAAAAAGAAAAAAAAAAAAAAAAAAAAAAAAAAAACAAAAAAAACAAGAAGAAACACACCCCCACAACCACCCCCCCCCACCCCCCCCCCCACCCCCCCCCCTCCCCCCCCCCCCCCCCCCCTCACACACACACACACACACACATGCACAGGTTCTATTTCGCTTACTGTGAGGCTGGCTTTGACACCAAATACATCCACGACTTCCACCTGGTTTGGGTGAAGGACCAGCAGGCAGCAGCAGCCAACATGGAGCCTGGTGCTGGGTCAGCTGTCGCCAACAGGGGAATGTCAGCCCCGTCTGTCCTGGGGACCTCCTCCCTTTCGAAAGCCCTTGGGGGGGAGATGCCGGCGGATCCACTCACACAGGTAACAGAATAAACAGAATAACAGATTTGCAGATTAAAATAATAGCAGAATAACAGAACGACCAAATAACAGAACGACCAAATAACAGAACGACCAAATAACAGAACGACCAAATAACAGAACGACCAAATAACAGAACAACCAAATAACAGAACAACCAAATAACAGATAAGCAGGAAATCAGAAATACAGAATAACATAATGGCAGGAAAATGTAATATAAGAAGAATCTTTTGGGGGGGAGATGCTGGATGCTGATCCACTAACACAGGTAACATGGCGTTTTAGGACTGAAGCACTAATGGAGATAGCATATTAAAATAATTGCGGAATCACAGAAAAACCAAAGAACGGATAAGCAGGAAAAAATATTAACATAATAATATAACGAAGAACCTGAATAGAACGGCAGGAAAAAAGAATACAAAAAAAAAATATATATATATAAAACAAAGAGGGGGGGGGAGATGCCGGCTGATCCACTCACACAGGTAACATAATGAATAGAAAAATATAAAAACAGAAAAATATATTATCTCCATGGGTGCCTAAGTCTTGGTGAGCATTAATCGCATGGTTTTAGCCTATGGCCTCCAGTCCAAAGACAAATATGTTTTGGCATAAAGTTGCCCAACCACATCGGTTCAATATATAAATACTCAAATTTGGCTTTGCTCAATTTTGGGGAACCAGGTTAAGTGAAACAAGCCGATTTCTTAACTATGGGCTTCCCTAAGTTGAATCACCTTTTTCATTAAGATGATTCAAGGTCTTTCTCACTCAAAACAAATTCCATCAAAATAAAAAGTAGGTAGTCCTATAGCTCATACCTTCCTTTACATATCATGGTGATGGCAGGTTGTGGGATGTAGCGTACAGGCGGTACGGCAGTACACAGAGCCAAAAATCACTGATAATTTGCATTTCGCGGGTGTCCTAACTCATGTGCGTAGCTGCGCAGACTCAGTTGCATCATTCTGAGTTTCGGTTTTTACTAGATAGCATGTACAATGACTGAAATAAAAAAATAAGAGTTTTTCAAATTTCAAATCACACTTTTCAAATAAATTCAAAAAAAAGTTGTATTAAAAACTTTTCTTCAAACGTCCACATTTGAAGTTAGATTTGTATTTGGGGATGGGGGGTGAAATCTCCAGTTGGGAGGTGGAATTGGGACTAAGGGAGGTGAATGTTCGAGTTGTACTGCTATTCCAGTAAATTCCGAGGCCGAGGCTGAAGCGCAGCCTCCGACCTTGTGGTAGGGGTTCGATACGCCTTTCATCCCTTGGAAACTTCAGTCGCGGTAGCTCGCGCGATCCCGTACCGCGACCTCGTTGAAGTCGATTCAAGCTTTTTGTACATCTCCTGTACCGCCAGCCGGCCTTCTGAGCTGGGCTGCTCGCAGCCAGATGCGAATGCGGACAGAAATTAGCTGCGCGCCTAGCTGACGTATTCGTGGACAATATGATCTGCTCAGAATTCGATTTCGAGCAGTTGGGGTCGTGTAGGACCTTGAATCACAAAAGCGATTCAACTTCGTTCGGCGTTTTAGGACTTGAGCACTAATGGAGATAGCATATTAAAATAATTGCGGAATCACAGAAAAACCAAAGAACGGATAAGCAGGAAAAAATATTAACATAATAATAGAACCAAGAACCTGAATAGAACGGCAGGAAAAAAGAATACAATAAAAAAGTATATATATATAAAACAAAGAGGGGGGGGGAGATGCCGGCGGATCCACTCACACAGGTAACAGAATTAACAGAATAATAGAATAGTAGAATGGCAGGAAACAAGAATACCGGAAAAATATCAGGAAGGGGGGGGGGGGAGGGGGGGGGGGGGGGATGCCTGCTGATCCAATCTTGTAATTACTTATAATTTGTATTAGTAGTAATTTGTATTAATAACTTGATATTAATAATAATTGTATCCGGTTAAGTCGGTATCCTCATGGATATGCCTATAAATATCTGTAAACAGCTTCTGGTAGCGGAGGGGAATATCATTATGTAAAGGGCACTCAAACATGTGCATTTCATCCTCAGGTTTTTGGAACCCACACTTTTAACAGTGTCTCATTGAACGAGGGATGTGTGCTCCATCCACCACCCTCATTCTTTCTGTGTTCAGCCAATGGGAAACCATTCTAAACTATGATATAGAACGAAATGAAATAAACTGAAAGTTTTGAAAATAAAACTGATATGTACCCCCCCTCCCCTCCTCCCCCTTCCGACACACAGGCTGTATTTGCATTGTACTTTTTCCTAGCTGGCATGCTAGTCCAGTCCCACCCCTTCATGTGGCTGCTACCTAGTGTGTGTTGTTCTTGTAAAAAAATGAAAACAAACTTCTGTTTTAACTGATGTCCCCCCCCCCCCCCCCCCCCCTCCTGACACACAGGCTGTACTTGCATTGTACTTTTTCCTAGCCGGCATGCTGGTCCAGTCCCACCCCTTTATGTGGCTGCTACCCAGTGTGTGGTGTGTGTGTGCGGCCTGCAACATGGCTATTGCCACCCTGTCCAACAGCTTGCTTCCTTTCTACAGGTGTGTGTGGGGGGGTAAGGGTGTGTGTGTATGTAGGTGTGTGTGTGTGTAAAGATGGGTGTGTGTATGTAGGTTAGTGCGTTTGTGTGTGTGTGTGTGTAAGGGTGTGTAAGGGTGTGTGTCTATGTAGGTTGGTGTGTGTGTATGTGTGAGGGTGTAGGGATAGGTGTGTGTGTGCGTGAGCAGCATGGCCATTGCCACTCTGTCCAACAGCTTGCTACCTTAACAGGTGTGTGTGTGTGCATGTGTGTGTTAGCAGGGGGGGGGGGGGGGGGGGGGGGGGGGTTGTAGGTGTATGTTTGTGAATGTGTTTGTTTGTTTGTAGCGAGATGTATGTGTGTGTCTGTGTTTGGAGCGAGGTGTATGTGTGTGTGTTTAGAGTGTAGGCGTGTTTGAGTGTGTGTGTGTGAGTGTGTGTGTGTGTGTGTGTGTGTGTATGTGTGTCATTGGCTTGCAACCTGGCCATTGCCACTCTGACCAACAGCTGGCTCCCTTTCTACATGTGTGTGTGTGTGTGTTCAGATGGGTGTTCTTTTTGCGGTGGGTGTATGTGTGTTTGTTAGTAGTGGTGGGTGTATGTAGGTGTGCATGTAGGTGTGTGTAGGTGTGTATGTAGGTGTGTGTAGGTGTGTATGTGTGCATGTAGGTGTGTGTATGTCCAGCATCTTGCCACCTTTCTACAGTGCGCATTCCTCTTCTGCCTGTTCTACTCATCATCATATCCCCCCCCCACACACACACACACACACACACACACACACACACACACACACACACACACACACACCATTTTTATACACACACACACCTATCCTACCATCCAACACCATCACACACACACACACACACACACCTATCTCACCACCAACAGCAACACACACACACACACTCTTCTGCAGGAACTGCAACATGTAAACCCCACCACTCACACCACCACCCTAACCTCCACCCCCCACCCCCCTCCTGCCCCCACCCCCACCCCCACCCCCTTCCCTGCACACACACCTATCATACCACCCAACAGCAACACACATACACACTCTTCTATCTGCAGGAACTGCAACATGGAAACCCTACCACTCGCACCACCACCCTCCCTGCCCTACACACACACACCTATCCTACCACCCACAACAACACACATACACACACTTATGCAGGAACTGCAACATGGTTACCTGGGTCTGGTGGTGTGCCAACCTCCTCCACCTACTCTACACGACCATCATACCCCCCTCCCCCCGGCTCTCTACACCACCACAACCCCCCCACACTATCCTGCTCCCCCACCCCACCCCCACCCCACACACACACACTTGTGCAGGAACTGCAACATGGAAACCCGTGTCTGGTGGTGTGCCGACCTCCTCCACCTGCTGTACTCCACCATCATATCCAGCTGTAGTGCTTTGTACTTCTGGTCAGAGCCGGGAGCCTTTGTGTTGGGCAGGCAACCCCCTGTGGAGAACGTGACCACGCCAACTGTCATTATATGTATCGCAACCGGCTTCTGTGCTTTCCAGCTGTGGCTGTGTGTGCGCAACCGACTCTTCACACGCACCATCGTAAGTGGAGCTTTTGGGGGGAAGGGGGGGGGAGGAATTGGGGGGGGGGGGGGGGGGGGGGGGGGGGGGGAAGGGGGGGGTCAATTATTTATTGCATAATGCAAAATGTTGTTGTTGTTGGTGGTGGTGGTGGTGGTGGTGGGGGCCCAGCTGTGGTTGTGTGTGCGCAACCGACTCTTCACACACACCATTGTGAGGGTTTTTTTGGGGGGGGGGGAGTCACCGCATACACAGGAATCAACCTGACACTTGAGTACTGCACTACTGTACTGCTGCTGCCGCTTTGTTGTGTTGCTGCTTACACAGCAAGCAACCTGACACCACTGTACTGCACTACTGTACTGCTTCTGCTGATTTGTTGTGTTGCTGCTTACACAGCAAGCAACCTGACACCACTGTACTGCACTGCTGTACTGCTTCTGCTGATTTGTTGTGTTGCTGCTTACACAGCAAGCAACCTGTCACCACTGTACTGCACTACTGTAATGCTTCTGCTGATTTGTTGTGTTGCTGCTTACACAGCAAGCAACCTGACACCACTGTACTGCACTACTGTACTGCTTCTGCTGATTTGTTGTGTTGCTGCTTACACAGCAAGCAACCTGACACCACTGTACTGCACTACTGTACTGCTTCTGCTGATTTGTTGTGTTGCTGCTTACACAGCAAGCAACCTGACACCACTGTACTGCACTACTGTACTACTTCTGCTGATTTGTTGTGTTGCTGCTTACACAGCAAGCAACCTGACACCACTGTACTGCACTACTGTACTGCTGCTGCTGCTTTGTTGTGTTGCTGCTTACACAGCAAGCAACCTGACACCACTGTACTGCACTCTCACTTCCATCCACCCATATCCACACCCTCATACCCCCCCCCTCCCTCCCCCCAGCACGCCATCCTCCAGTACACCACGCTGCTGCTGCTCTTTGGCGTTGCCGCATACAAGGGGAGCAACGTCGCCTTCCTCGCCATCTCACTCTGCTCCGAAGCGGCTTCTGTGCCCTTCCTCGTCAACAAGCTCCAGAACATAGCGGGTGAGTCAGTCAGGCTCTGAAACCTTGTTTTCACCTGACCTACAGTATCTGTGATATCTAGATACATAGGGTGCATAGGTGTATGTGTGTGTGGGTGCAAGGGTGGCTGGGTGCATGGGCGTGTAGGTGCACATATGTGTGTGTGTGTGTAACCTGACCTATAGTATCTGTGATATCTAGATACCATGGCCCTATAGGACCCAGCTACAAGTTCAGCTACAGTACCGGCTACTACAGTATCTGTGATATCTAGATACCATCTAGATAGTATCTGTTCAGTATCTGAGATAAATATCTGATATAATAATTTGAAACAAGCAGGTACGTATCTGGATGCTCCTCAGATCATCGGTCGGTTCCCTGAGTGCTAACACTTGACCCCACCCCACATAACACAAACTCTGCCCACACACTCTGCCCACACACTTAAACCCACCCAACCCACTCAACCAACCCCGCTCCAACCAACCCACCCAACCCCTTCACCTACCCACCCAGGTGTGTCCCCCTCCTCCTCTTCCTACTCACGCACCAAGCAACCCAACCAACCCCTACCGCCCACCACCCCCACCACCACAACCACCCCCGTCCCCCTGCCTCCTACCCACCCAGGTGTGTCCCCCTCCTCCTCTTCCTACCAACGCACCAAGCAAGCCAACCAACCCAACCAACCCCTCCTACCCACCCAGGTGTGTCCCCCTCCTCCTCTTCCTACCAACGCACCAAGCAAGCCAACCAACCCAACCAACCCCTCCTACCCACCCAGGTGTGTCCCCCTCCTCCTCTTCCTACCAACGCACCAAGCAAGCCAACCAACCCAACCAACCCCTCCTACCCACCCAGGTGTGTCCCCCTCCTCCTCTTCCTACCAACGCACCAAGCAAGCCAACCAACCCAACCAACCCCTCCTACCCACCCAGGTGTGTCCCCCTCCTCCTCTTCCTACCAACGCACCAAGCAAGCCAACCTCATCATGCTCATCGCGTTTCGAGCCCTCCCCTTCATCATCATCACCATCATGGTGCTGCTATCCCCCTCAGCCTTCACATCCCTGGCTTTCTACGCCACGGCCCTAGCTGGCATGGCGTACCTCAACTACCACACCTACCACAAGGTCAGCGTGGCCCTGAAGGACTCAGCTACTAGTTCAGCTACTTACTCAGCTACAGTGTCGGCTACAAGCCAGCCTGCCCATGCACACTCCTCATAGGGTATTCTCAACCACCACAGCTACCACAAGGTCTGCAGGGCCCTGAAGGACTCAGCTACAAGTTCAGATACAGTGTCTGCCAATGCACACTCCTCCTAGGGAACATTGTAATGATGATGGTGGCTGTGTTGATGATGGTGGTGTTGGTGGTTGTTAAACATTGTGCACAGTGGGGGGGGAGGTAATGATAATGAAAAGGATAATACAAATAATAGTGATAATGATAATGATAGACGGTGGTGGTGATGGTGGTGTAGTATATTTAATAATAATGATAATAATAATAATAATAATAATAGTAATAGTACCGGTATATAGTAGAGTAGTATATTTAAACTGTCCGATCAGGTTGGAGTGCTCCCTGCTTTCCGTGGGTTTTGCACGAGGGGACGTGGAATTGGTAGACGACAAGCAGCCCAAAGTTGGCTGGAAAGCCATGTAACAAGCCAAATTGCATAGGTGACGCACGGCGGAACTTGGAATTGGAGGTGGAAAGACGGGAATTGGAACTGAAATGAATGTGAGCAGCCCAGAGTTTTTTCTCGAGTTGTGAAAGGTATTTCACCCCAGGAGGGAAGTCTCCCGTCACTAACCAGCGACACCGAGGATTCAGTTCGAATGGCGTTGCCACTCCTACAAAATAGTAGGGGCAGTAGTGGGAGATACCGACCCTCAACCAAACGAACATTCACCACTACACCTATTGACCACGGCAGACAAGGAGACATAACTAGACAGGCACCACGAGGGTCGAAATTCGACAGTATATCCCTACAAGGTTTGCTTGGGGCCAGGACGCCAAAATGCTGAGGAATTCAATCTGACCACCCTGGAGAGTGGGGGGTGGGGGTGGTCAGTGTATGTGTGTGTGTGTCTATGTATCATGCTTAAATTATGTTGAATCCTATTCATAATAGCGCGTTGATGGTGATATGGTTTAGCCTTTTTGGCCCAGGCAGTTGGGCTTTTGGTTTCAGTGGTTTCGGATCTCGATTTTTCGACACCTGTCGCTGACGTGGCCACAGGGGTGGTCCGCCCGTCGGGACGACGGGCTCAGATGCTAGTATACCTGAATATTCAATATAATATATTGGGGTGTTTAAGGGTCAGGGTTGCCTTTTGTGTCCCACTATTGCTTTAGGGAATACGAGGGGGCGAAGCCCTGACCCCTCCTGCCAGTCTGCTCACCCTGCGGTTTAGGGTATGCTTATGTCCTGCCAGTCTGCTCTCCCTGCGGTTTAGGGTATGCTCCCTTAGGGTTTAGGGGTTTAGGGTTTAGGGAGGGATTGGGGGGTTTAATGATTAGGGTTGCCTTTTGTGTCCCACTATTGGTTTAGGGAATACGAGAGGGGCGAAGCCCCGACCCCCCCAGCCAGTCTGCTCAACGAACGGTTTAGGGTATGCTCCCTTATGGTCTAGGGTTTAGGGAGGGATTGGGGGGTTTCAGGGTTAGGTTTGCCTTTTGTGTCCCACTATTGGTTTAGGGAATACGAGAGGGGCGAAGCCCCGACCCCCCCAGCCAGTCTGCTCACCGAACGGTTTAGTGTATGCTCCCTTAAAGGTTTAGGGTTTTAGGGTTTAGAGGGGTATTGGGGTGTTTAAGGGTTAGTGTGTTTGTGTCCCTTTTGTGTCCCACTATTGGTTTAGGGAATACAAGGAAGCGAAGCCCCAATCCCTCCTGCCAGTCTGCTCACCGAACGCTTTAAGATGTGCTTATGTCTTGCCAGTCTGCTCACCTTACGGTTTAGGGTATGCTCCCTTCAGGTTTTAGGGTTTATGGGTTTAGGGTTTAGGGGGTGTGACTCCTAAGCCCCGCACCCCCACACCCCAACACCCCCTAAACCAGTGGGTGAAGCAGACTGGCAGGAGGGACCTGAAATTCTACGTTGTGTGAGACTCCTAAACCTAGCACCCCCTACCATTTACTTATTTATCCCATGGTGTACCATGTATTTATTATCTGATCTGGTGTGCCATGTTTTTATTTATCTCATCTGGTATACCATGTGCTTATTTATCCTGTAATCAATTACTTTGCACAAGCGATGCCGTTACTGCAATATACAAGTTTACGCAAAATTGCTTGCACAGACACACACATCGCACACACATGCACATATGCTTTAAATATATGTGTAGGGGCAAGAAAGCATACCCTAAGAAGGGCCCTGAAAGTCTATGTTCTGTGACACTCCTAAACCCTAAACCTCAAACACGTACCCTAAACCCTTGGGAAGCAAAGCACTCCTAAACCCCAACACTCCCTACCCTAAACCAGTGGGTGAAGCATACCCTAAACCAGTGCGTGAAGCAGATTGGCAGGGGGGTCCTGAAATTCTACGTTTTGTGAGACTCCTAACCCCAACCCCCCGTACCCTGAACCTCTAAATCCTTAGGAAAGCATGCCCTAAACCCCTGGGAAAGCAAACCCTAAACGAGTGGGTGAAGCAGACTGGCAAGGGGAGCCTGAAATTTTACGTTTTGTAAGACTCCTAACCCCAAACCCCTGTACCCTAAACCCTTGGGAAAGCGTACCCTAAACCCTTAGGAAACCAAACCCTAAACCAGTGTGATCAACATAGAGAAAATCATATTGGAAGCTCCACAGGCTGGTGCTTACACTATCAGTTTTAATGCCAACATTCTGAACGGAAAGTCAGACACCCATCCTCTTCAGTATTTAGCAATAGCTGTGTTGGGTGGATTGGACAGGGGGGGCCGACTCCAATATGTTATAGACCGGTTCTCCCGGTCCAGCTAGAGTGTCTTGGGGCGCCAGGCCTTCTGCCTGGAAGCTTCCATAGTAGTGCCTCCGCCTGTTAGGGCCGGCACCTACCGGCGGCAGTACCCTGAGGTACTGTCGCCTTTCCCTTCTTATACCTGCCATGTCGCTTGACATGCTATCACGATTGTAAGCACACGCCCTAGTCCATTCCCTGTGAGAGTGCTCAAGACATATTACTCCGGAAAGCTTAAGGTTATCGCTCATCAACGCCGCAACGTGTTCCACTGCAACAGACTTGAGCGCATCAAGCCTGTTACCCTGTCCGTAGATCCCGAGCTCCCGCGCACCTGCAGTGCCTTCTACAGTTGCCGCCGCAACAACCGAAGGAAAAGGATCTCAGTTGCAGAATCTTCTCTGTTTGCTAGGCACCCCTGGACCGCCAACCCGTTGCCACTGCAACAAAAACCTCCCCACTGCGTCTACCCATCAGTTCCCCTCTCACACCCTTCCATCATCTCCTTACCCCCGTCGGCCCCGCAAGACAAATCTCCTGCCCCCCCCCCCCCCCCCCATGTAGTTAAGTTGGGGGGGGAGATAAGACTCCAGACCCGTGGCGATTTATGACGATTTAGAGCATAGGGTACTCCATATATTGACCGGTAAATTAAGATTAGTAAAGCAGTACGCCGTTGTAGCGCTTCTCATTGCAGTCCGTACTCTATCGACCTTGGCGAGCGTGTGGGTAAACTATGAACTAGAGAGCGAGGTAGTGTCGCTATAGCAACATTCCATTCCGAGGGCTACGCAGGGGAACAAAGGAACACGGGGTTTAATTTGCAAGAGGGCAGCACGGAAACTGGGGAACTTCTGAGTTAATAAATTCATCATCCAGGAAGCACCGCTGAAAATCCCAATGCGTGAGCGAATCTCACGAATTTCGATGGCTAAACTATCAAAAACAGCTTATGCGCTAGGCAAACAGGAAGCCACCATAAGCATGTTGTGGAAGCTTGTGGCCATCATCATGTCGCTATGTGGCTGACTATATATGGCTCAGAACTCGAACAGATTAAGTGCGAGCGCTGGAGATGCGTTAAATGATACCCGCAGCACGAAGGATGCTAAAGAGAGGCGTACCAATTGCAAACAGCGTCTGCAAGCCTTGAGAGCGCGAAAATGTCTGTAGGTCGGTGCTAGTAACTCGGCTGTGATGGGGGCAACGAGCGACATCGGGGGTCCGGAAACCTGACCCCATGTCAAAATTGACCGCGCGCCTCGATCCTTCCGATCCAAGTATTTACATCGACGCGTTTGTATCCCCGAGCGCCTTTGTTGATTGAATTCTGCCTATTCGTTGCAACTTTTCTCACTGGACATTCTCAGAACCGAAACCTGTAAAAACAGCTTTCTCCAGGGAGCGCAGCTACTTGTTCCAAAGGCCTCGATAGTCGAATATTGACATGGTAAATTATTCTGATAGATTTGAATCGCCGCGCTTCGACCGGAGACGAAGGCCCGAGGGTTGCGAGAAGCCATAGAATACTTCCGTGTACAGGAAGTGTCGAAGCTGCGAGGAGCTCAATTTGGCGCTGCTTATCTTCAATATACCACTGGCGAAGTTTGTGTTGTGTTTCCAGCTCCAGCCGTGCAGAGTTAGAACTAGGGTTGCATGCTGGTGCATTCTGAGTGAGGCCATGCTGCTCCACCAGAGTGCTCCTGTAGCTCCAGGTGGACTAGGAGTCAGCTTTGCATGCATATTCAGTTGTATGCATATTCAGTGAAGGTTGTTGGGTGTTGATGTACAAATTTCAGCCCCAAGATGTCAGCTACCAAGGAAGACAATTATTGCATATATGGGTCGACCCAAGCCAACCTAACATGACGCAGTAGGCGTGGTCTCACCAGTATTGCAGCAAAAACACATGCACATACACACACCCTCCCGCTTCCTGAATCCGTCACCCCTTACCCCCCCTGCTACTATCACCACCATTTCAGAACACCAGGATCCATTTGGATCCCCCTTCGCTGTCAACACTCCCTCACCACTACCTCCGAACCGCACAACCAAGACTGAAGCCCGACAAGCTTCACACCCGGATTACCCACTAGCCGGTTTATTAACCCGGTGTGAAGTCCATGACCCCAAGACCCCAGCGCCGCGACAGACAACATGGCAACACCAGCCAAGCCCCCTGCATTTGTCTTCGACAGCACCTCTGCTATTCCCTGGCACAAGTTTGGACCCTTCCTCCTTCATCACCTCAGATCCCACCCTGGATGCATCTCCATCGCCATTGACGCGGCGATGGCTCAACCCCCCATCACCGAACCAGCAACAGGTGACGAATACCCATTGGAAGACTCTCATTACCCGAATGCTGACCATACTAATGCAAATATTGCATCTCATGCTGTTCCCTACCGCATCACGATCGTGAAAAATGCTGTCGCTCTCAATGAAATCCTTAGGCATTGTTCAGACCCCATACAGCAGGCCATACTTGCAAACACTGATGTTGCTACCAAAGCCTACAAGTTCCTAAAGCTCACGTATGGAGAAAGGAATTCTGACCTGGAAACGGGTGCCGTGAGATCCATGTACAGTCTCAGCATGACGACATCTGAACCACTGCAGGTCTACCTCTCTCGAAGCTATGAGTTATACTCCTTGCTTCCCCAAGTCAATGGAGTCAGCAACACCTCCATCCTTGCCTTCCTTAGCATCATTGTCCAAGGACTCTCACCTCGCTTAGAATACAATGGTTTTAGGAACTCCTTCCACAACTCTGTCCGCCCTGACTTTGCATAATTCCAGACACGGATCATCAGATACCGGTTTTCCAACCAGATATCTGACTCCACCATCTCTCCCGAGGAAAACGAGCACATTGCGGCTGCTGTCTTCCAGGGGAGACCAAGGAAGGACCGTGTTCCATCAGCTCAGATGACCTGCTGGAACTGTAATGGCTTTGGACACAAGTCCCTCACTTGCTCCAATGACCCCACAAACCTGAAGTACAGACCTCCACCGTTTTCATCTACATCTGGCAATAGGGGATCTCCATCACCCCCCAATGATGCAGCCAGGAGGTCCTCCAGCAAGTCCAAGTCCCCTGGGAGGGACAGCAAGAACTCCAACAAAGACCCCAAGAGCTACAGCCGCCGTGACAACAGCAGGCATGCCCATGTGGCAGATGATGACTGTTCCACTTCACAGACAATGAGGATGAGCACAACTTCATGGCATTGACAACACATGATGGACCCCAGCCTCTCCTGTATGCTGAGTCAACAAGAGGCAAGTCCACACCCCTGTCTCTCCCACATGCTCCCTTGGATGACAGTACTTTCTTTGGACCCATGAATGATACAGATGCCCGTCTTATAGAAAGGGATGAGTCCATGCCAGAACTAGTCTCTAGTGATGCTGACACTGCTGATGATGATGAGGGGAATGGAAATGTGGACCTTTCTGACAGTGCCACCCTTGATCCCTACCAGACAGCTCTCCAGACAAAGTGGCTTTTAGACTGTGCAGCCCACTCCCACTGCACCAGTAACCCCTCCAACTTGCATGACATTCAGGATCTCCCCCAGCCTATTAGCCTCCAATTGGCTGACCTTGGAGCAGCCCCACTCCTCTGCCTCCAGAAAGGGAAAGCTCACATCAAGGGACATCATGGATCCCTAATCACCCTCCACGATGTACTCCTTGCTCCCCCCCTGACTACAGCCAACATCATCAGCCTGCATGCAGCACACAAGCTCTCTCCCAAACTCCAAGTTCACATGTCCAAAGCTACTGCTACCCTCTCCTTACCCACAGCCAGGGGTACCAAGACAATCCTCTTATGCCCCAAAAGGCATGGTCTCTACTTCACCCGCACTCCTAAAAACCCTACCCCTCTGCCTACCCCTCTCCCTACCCCCCACTGCGTCTACCCATCAGTTCCCCTCTCCTCCCATTTTCCCCTCTCCGCCGCTCCAATAACCCCCTCTGTCAACGCCCCCGACGCCACCCATCCTGCTCTGTGGCCACACCCGACGGATCTTATCCGGCTGAACGCCTGATGGGGGGCACCTCCAGATCGCCGATGGCCACGTCGCTGGATTAATTCCAACTGTCGCCTATCCCTCATTCTTCATCCTGCCTCTTCCAAGGACTGCGTGAAGAATCCCTACAATGGGACTACTTGACAAGGATTGCTTCATGCTATTTATTGGAATTAAATCTGACTGGTTCAGATGGGAGCACTACATCAACGACGAGCTGGACATGGCTACCGATAGGCTAGGTGACTATAATGAACTCATTACGGGGCTCTGCATCATTGCTGCACACCTAGCCCCACGAATCCTAGCTGAAGTAGACCATCTCTTTTCTCATCCCCAACTGATCCTTCCACACCTTGAAAGAATGTTTGGGACCCCGTCAGGCCACCTACATTGGTTTCAGGATTGTATGAATGGGATCCCCGATGATTCTTCACCTCCTAGCCACCTTGAAGGCCTTGTATTCTATTCTGCCAATTCTACTTCCCTTGCACTTGCCTTGTGCGAAGTCAAATACGAAGAAGAACGTGCTCGAGTACATGTACTGAATCATGGACATAGAAAAATGGAGTGGATTGACTTCTCCTGTGGTCATGGAATCATTGTACATACATCGCCTGCCATCTACCTAAATAGGCAGAGAGACCGCATTGCAACCAACTACCTCAAGTCATTGCAATCTGAATTTGATATTGTCCCTCCAGCATCTTTGTGCATCCCTGCTGCCACATCTGCTAGGGACAACAAATCTGTCCACAATGATGATGGGGACAGATCTGACCACTTGCATGGGGGGGAATTGCTATCACAGGCAGCCGAACTTGCACGTGCTTCCTCACCTGCAGTTATCCCTAAACTCGCATCTGTCCTCCCTTCTGATGTCTCTAATGACTTGCATGGGGGGGACATGAACACCTATGTTCCCACATCCACATCCCCATCCTGCTCTAGTGATGAGGAACCAACTCCCACTAAGCACAGCAACATCACCACCACCTGGCATACTGTCAGCCCCACTCCTGACATGATAACTGTCATCATATCACACCACCTTCCACTCACCTCTGCCCTCCAAGGCATTCCCCACCTGCCCTTCCCACGCTACCACCACAGGACATGCAAGCGACCATGCACCCTTGTGGGTATCGGATGAAGGACACACTTGTGAACGGGAACATGGGGAGGTATATAGCATGAAAGGGAAATGATGTACAGACAAGGGGACTGACCTATGCATTGCATGCATCTGTGCACCCATGTGCTGATGTACAGAAGTACTGCTGCACTACACTGCAATGCATCATGTGATGTGACCTATTCTTGCATGCGGATATAAGCATGAGCGATACCATCGTGAGCTGATTTCCATCTGCGTGTAACATATTCCTGATGCACTGATGTACAGCCTGATGTACTGTACTGCACAGATTGAAGTGCTGTACGGTACAATCGTACAACCCATGTGTAATGCACTGCTGTACTGAATTGCTGTGCACTGAACTGCACTGCTGTACAACAGATCTGTTGCATGAGCGATACCCTCGTGTGATGATCTACATGTGCACCCATTTGCTGATGTCCAGAAGTACTGCTGCACTACACTGCAGTGCTGTACAACACTAGCGACCTGCAGATTCCATGTACCTTCCAGTGTATAGTCAACCTCATGGCATAGTTCCATAGTGCGATTTGATAATCCCCACCATCTGTTAAATAATTAGTAATGAACACTCTAGGAATTAATTCTTGATCTGTCCCGTACTGCCACATGTACTTAGCCACGTGCTGTTCAAGCTTCTACCCCTTCGATGTTTTCATGCTGACAACATGATGCCTGCCCGATTCTAATTTAGCATTTCAGTACTTAGCCTTCACTCCCAAATTATGGGGGAGCCTAGCACAGACATCATCAGTTGTATTCCCTGCAGCCCTTACATTCCATGCAGCTGTCATAGTTAAGATTACAATGATATGCAATGACCCAGCAGGCCCCAACAGCACCAGCAGTCCCTAACGTCCCTGCATTCTCTTATCCGCCCCTAGTGCCCTTGCAGCGACCCTAGCTACCTCGCAGCCCCAAGCTAGCACAGACATCATCAGTTGTATTCCCTGCAGCCCTTGCATTCCCTATATATTTGCAGCTGTCATAGTTAAGATTACATTGATATGCAATGACCCAGCAGGCCCCAACAGCACCAGCAGTCCCTAACGTCCCTGCATTCTCTTATCCGCCCCTAGTGCCCTTGCAGCGACCCTAGCTACCTCGCAGCCCCAAGCTAGCACAGACATCATCAGTTGTATTCCCTGCAGCCCTTGCATTCCCTATATATTTGCAGCTGTCATAGTTAAGATTACATTGATATGCAATGACCCAGCAGGCCCCAACAGCACCAGCAGTCCCTAACGTCCCTGCATTCTCTTATCCGCCCCTAGTGCCCTTGCAGCGACCCTAGCTACCTCGCAGCCCCAAGCTGCTGACACCTTGTAGTTACCCTGCAGCATTCCTAGCTCAAGTCCGCCATCAGCTTGCCCTTGACGGCTTCCCTAGCACGCCAGGCACCTAGTAGTTAAAACATTGCTCCCCACCTGTTGTATTAAACCTGAACACTCTAGAATTTATTAGATTGTACGCCACCTGTATTGCCCCATGTACCTTCACAGGCAGTCAAATTTTGAATTTAGAATAATCCTAGTCTCTACCAGATGTCTGCGTTTTAATTTAGGTTACAAGCAATCCAGCTACAACCCAAATTATGGGGGGACTAGTCCAGACATCATGCCCTTCTCGTAACCAAGGTTATCTCCACAAGCCTTAACCAAGCCTGGCGGTTTCCTTCCAGCCCCATAGCAGCCCCTCTGCACCCTAGCATGCAGCCTACCTGCAGCTTCCTTTTAGTTTCCTTCCAGCCCCATAGCAGCCCCTCTGCACCCTAGCATGCAGCCTACCTGCAGCTTCCTTTTAGTTTCCTAGCAGCTTCCCTGCAATCTAGCCTGCTGTCCCTTTGCAGCTTCCTATCAGGGCCAGCTACTTTAGTAGACTGACATTTCTTTGAAGACATCTGCTAATGTGCAATGCCATCTTGAATCATTCCCTGCAGCTTCCCTGCAGCCCCTAGTAGTATGCCTTGCAGCCTCCTTGCAGCTCCTAGGAGTTCACCCCAGCACCCTCCTGACAGGCCCGGGCCTGATCCCGCAGACCTTTCCTTGATATTTATTGATTGCACCATGACTGGCTGCTCTTTTCTATCCAGTTTAAGTCTGTACCTCCATGGCAGCCCTTTAAGCTGCCAGCCTAGATCAGTGATTGAGAGTTCTTTAGACATGATAACCACCTTTGCTGAGCCAGCCTGCCTCGCCACAGCCGGTATCATTTTATCATTAACTCCTTGACAAGCCTGATGGGTTACAAATGCATTGTACCTCCATAATAGTTTTTTAATTGTCACTCTAGTTTTTTAACTCCTCTAATTCCCGGAATTCTTCAGAATGAAGAATACCAGGAATTGGGGGGGATGTTATTCACCGGGTTTCACCGGTTCACCTAGAGTGACTTGGAGAGCACAGGACTACCTCCCTGCTGCACTGTACTGCGATGCCGCTGCCAGCTATGGCACGGACTCTGATGCCGGTACCCCGAGGTGCCGCGCCATCTCAGTACTTCCTCCTAGCGCATTGATCGAATGCTTATCTAACTGTAAAGATCTAATCCTTACCGTCTTCCCCTCGTCTCTGTGCTCTGCACATACTCCGGAAATTCACACTGAGGGCCCGAACATGGACGTCAACCATATATAGCAGACTGATAACATATTGCCCACTAAAGTTCCCATATCACATACAGATAGGGGTCAGCTATGTTATATCATATTAGTGAATAAATAATATTACATAAGATTATATAATATTAGTCGGAGGAGCTGTCTCACCAAAAATTCGAATTCATTTGAAAAACTAATATTATTGTGACACTACAATAATATTAGTTAAGATTAGTTTTCAAAAAATTATATTAGTTGCCGTTCCCTAAGTAACGATAACGCCTGGTGAGGCGTGGTGTTAAGGGAGCCCGTCGTACGCGGGTGGGGAGCGGTCTCCTACCTCAACTGGACAAGCTACCATCGCGGTTGATGACGACCTGCAACGCCAAGAGAGACCGAAGGGGGAGTCGAACCCCCGACTCTTCGTTCTTTAGCAATCTGGTCTACCACTAGACCATTGTAATCGCTAAAGAGGATTTGCCGTTCCCTACATATATAGGGTAGCTGCCTTCTGAATTCAACATCCAAAGACAAAACCAAGTAACCCGATGACAACTAAAAATACAATATATAACCGGTAAGACCTAAAACGAGAACATAATAAGTATTACCCCCCCCCCCCCCCCCCCCCCCCCCCCCAAACCCCAAACCCCAGCCTAGCCCAGCCCAGAGTATGAGTGGGTGAATGGCTGGGAATGGGTTGATACTAGGGGTGGGTGTATGGGTAGGAAATATGGGTGGGTTTGGGTGGGTGGGTAGGTAGGTCAGGTGCATGTCAGTGTGGGTGGGTGGGTAGGTAGGTCAGGTACATGTCAGTGTGGGTGGGTGGGTAGGTAGGTCAGGTACATGTCAGTGTGGGTGGGTGGGTAGGTAGGTCAGGTACATGTAAGTGTGTGTGGGTGGGTAGGTAGGTCAGGTACATGTCAGTGTGGGTGGGTGGGTAGGTAGGTCAGGTACATGTAAGTGTGGGTGGGTGGGTAGGTAGGTCAGGTACATGTCAGTGTCGGTGGTTGGGTAGGTAGGTCAGGTACATGTCAGTGTGGGTGGGCAGGCTTTGGTTAGTAGTGCAAGAGCCTCACCTCCTTTGGTTTGAAAATCAGGGCCCCACCTCCTGGGGTGAAAATCATGTCAATAATACTGGTGTTGCATAAAAGACAGTTGCAAAAGTTGTCCCAAGAGACAGAGACTTCCAGCCAGCAGCAGGATGGAGCAGTAAGGGTGAGAGCAGCAGCACTAACAGCCTCCTGCTGATTAGGTGAGGGGGTGGAGCTGCTAAAGGCTTCAAAATCTGGAGCTCGTGTTTTTGGAGATTCAGATCCCTCAGGAAGTGCCACCCCCCAACCATGGTCTAAACTGGTCCAAATTCCAATCCAGTGAAAATATATTCAGCTTACAAGTGGGGGGGGGGGGGGGGGGGGGACAGTGGTGGACAGTGGTGGTGGGGGGGTGGACAGTGGTGGACAGTGGTGGTGGTGGGTAGGTGGACAGTGGTGGTGGTGATGGTGGTGACAGTGGTGGTGGTGGTGGCAGTGGTGGTGGTGGTGGTGGTGACAGAGGTGGTGGTGGTGGTGGCAGTGGTGGTGGTGGTGGTGGCAGTGGTGGTGGTGCTGGTGACAGAGGTGGTGGTGCTGGTGGCAGTGGTGGTGGTGACAGTGGTGGTGGTGGTGGTGGTGGTGGTGGTGGTGGCAGTGGTGGTGGTGGTGATGGTGATGGTGGTGACAGGTCAGTCTGTTGGTCAGTCTGTTGGTCAGTCAGTCAGTCAGTCAGTCAGTCAGTCAGTGTATGTGGTATATATATATATATATATATATATGTATATATATACATATACAAATGTACATATATATATAGGCTCTGGTGCCTGCCAGCCTGGTGCTATGGTGCCTGCCAGCCTGGAGGCCTGGTGCATGCCAGCCAGGAGCGTTGGTGCTTGCCAGCCTGGTGCTATGGTACCTGCCAGCCAGGAGGCCTGGTCCCTGCCAGCCTGGTTCTATGATGCCTGCCAGCCTGGAGGCCTGGTGCCTGCCAGCCAGGAGCCTGGGTGCCTGCCAGCCTGGTGCTATGGTGCCTGCCAGCCTTGACCTGTAGGATCTTATTATTATAATTATAATTATAATTATTATTATAATAATTATAATAATAATAATTATTATTATTATTATTATTATTATTATTATTATTATTATTATTATTATTATTATTATTATTATTATTATTATTATTATTATTATCATTAAATTGCCCAGAGCACCTACAATGTGTAACAAAAAGGCGCGCCCCAAAACTCCCTGGCCTTGTCTTCACCTCTCTTTCCTCCCCAGCCTCGATCCAAGCGAACTGAGTTAAAGCGAAATAGTACTAGGCTGAAAAAACGCTAAAACAAAACGCGAAGAGAAATTAGCTAACGAGGAAATGTATGTGTAGGGAATCACTATTGAAGGAACCACAGAACTCAGCTCGAAATGATTTGCCAAATCCAGAAAAGGATTACGGAATGAATTCGAGACCCAGGGCTAATAGTACGGCCTGTTGAGCCACGCGACCTGCTTAGCTAGTCTAAACGGTCAAGAAATGTTTGGCCTGTTTCGGAAATTGACCAGCAACTGATTAGGAAAATTGACCTGCAAGGCTGCAACTGATTAGGAAAATGACCTGCACCTGATTGGGAAATTTCGAGTTTTCGTGTTGCCAAAATGTAGGCATTAATACCCCCAGACACCCTTCCTAAACATCTGTGGGCGTCAAGTTTGTTTGGCGGGCTAATCAAAAGAAGAGGTTGTAACCGCTTCAAGCGCTGGCCAATTTGACAAAATGTAGTACCCTGCTGCTGAGGGCCCGAACATGGACGTCAACCATATATAGCAGACTGATAACATATTGCCCACTGAAGTTCCCATATCACAGATAGGGGTCACAGATCACAGATAGGGGTCAGCTATGTTACATAATATTAGTGAATAAATAATATTATATGAAATTATATAATATTAGTGAATAAATAATATTATTTAATATTATATAATATTAGTGAATAAATAATATTATATAATATTATATAATATTAGTGAATCAATAATATTATATAATATTATATAATATTAGTTAATAAATAATATTATATGATAGTATATAATATTAGTCGGAGGAGCTGTCTCACCAGAAATTCGAATTTATTTGAAAAACTAATATAATTGTGACACTACAATAATGTTAGTCAAGATTAGTTTTCAAACAATTATATTAGTTACCGTTCCCTACCTATATAGGGTAGCTGCCTACATATATAGGGTAAGCCTGCCTTCTGATGAGCCGTTCCTACATATATAGGGTAGCTGCCTACATATATAGGGTAAGCTGCCTACATATATAGGGGGTACGGCTGCCTTCGGATAATGAATGCCGTCCTAGGCCTATATATAGGGTAGCTGCCTACATATATAGGGGTCGCGTGCCGTACTGATGATAGGGTAGCTTCCTAGGCATATATAAGTGTAAGCTGGCCTTCTGATGCCGTTCCTGACAGGGAGGTAGGATAGGTGGTAGCTTCGGCTACGTATATAGGGGTTTAGCTGCCTTCTGAAGGGTGGCCGTGGGCCCAGGGTGTACATATATAGGGGTATCTGCCTAGCATGAGATAGTGTATCTGGTACATAGGTTAGTGGTAGCTGGCCTGTCTTAGGGTGGTCAACACGGGTCCAAGGAGACGAAAACCAAGTAGACCCTGGAATGACAACTAAAAATACTTGATATGGAAGCGTAAGATCTAAAAACGAGAACTAAATACGTATTAGCCCGGCCCCCGCCCCCTCCCCCCCCAAACCCCATCCTAGCCTCAGGCGCCAGAAGTAGTGAGTTGGTGATGGCTGTGCAAATGGGTTGGGATAATATTTGCCTGTTGTTGAATTGGGTCGGGATAGGGGTCTGGGTCGGGGGGTGGGTTTCGTGTCTGGTTGTGGGTGTGGTTGGTGTGTGGGGGGGGGTTGTCGCCCAGCGCCGCCCGCCCCCCCCCCCGCCCCCCGCCCCGGCCTCCCCCGCCGGGTTGTACGGCTACGTGACTACCTCTTCCGCGTACTACCTACCCGTCAACCTCCTGTCTGTAGAAGATCTCCATCTTCCCTTCCTCTACCCAAGACTTCTCGCGTCCCATCTCCGCCAGAGTTCGGTCCGATCAAAGTGGTTCCGCAGTAGTTGCTCTGGGCCTCAACCAGAATGCCTAACCAGTCCACTCGGGAAGGTTGCATTTTCGCTAAATGGTAGGCAGAGACCCGGGATTTCAGCGGATACAGATAAAGTAGGCGTGCAGTGACGAAATTTGCTCGGCTGGGGGGGCACCACCCGAACCATCGATTGGCCGACAGACACCCAGAATGTTGTAGACTGAGCGTAACCAATATCTCCTCGATTGCTCGACGGGTCAACGGTACGTATGTGGGGTTTTAATACGGTCGAGAGGGTATGCAGACTTCTGTTGCTCCTAGTGGGTCTTTGTGGTAGCACGCCGGTTTTCGGAGGGTCATAGCTTGGGCGGGAGCTGCGCAAGCTCGTGTCGGTACAGGCACCTGATCGCGAGATAGATGAGACAATTAGGGGCTAACGTAAGTAGCTCAGCGGCGAACTACATTTGTGGGCGTAACAGCTTTCTATGTCGGATAAATGGTACTACCCCTAAAGTCACGCTATGTGCTTCGTCTGCATGCGGTCGAAAATGGGTCTGCTGTGGTAGGCGTAAACCATTATGATTTGGCGGTATCAGTGCCACATCAGATACGACTGGACAACTGGGCTGTGGAGACTCTGCCGGGGAATATACGATGACCTGTTCAGTGGCTTTAGTAATTTCATTTATTGGTCTTGCAGCGTTTTCGATTCTCCTGGCTACAGTAGCCAAGGTGGATTGCAAGCGGGAAATCTCTGCAGACCGTGTAATAACATACATAGGCAGTGTTCGCGTCAGTGACCGTGTCCGTGCAGGAGCAGGCTCATCCCTCCCCACGACCTCGCCCAATGAATGACTTTTGGAGGGTCATCGCCGGGTCCAACCGCACCCATCGTCATGATTGCCATCCCATTCACATAGGTGCTCTGTCATCTGGGACCTGTGTTCCGGGGATGATCATCACAGGCGCTTTGTAATGTGTAATGGGGCTACTGTCGATACATTTCAGTTTTTGACCGAGTTAGATGTCAATTTGAAGTCGGCATCAGGGAGCTAGTATGCATACATTTCGCGAGCGGAGCCTCATTCAGGGCCTGGTTCAACTCTGTCCCCCCCGCGGAGAACGGTCTCTGTCAGGAACCGAGAAGAGTCGCGGGGTCTTGGTTGTAGCGAGGGGGAATCCGGGAAGAAAGGTCGCTGCAGTAATAAATGCGTTGCCCTATAAGCTATTCAGTATGCCTCGACTGTGAATTTAGCGTATGGGGAAAACCGCAGGGAGCGAGCTGGTCGTTGACCGGGTGATGCGCTAAGAACAATCCTGCAATGCAGCGTGGTCGAGAATTGTTGTGGCGGCGTATTGTTAGGTCCGGCCGTGGGGTATTATAAGGGCTACGCATTTCCGCCCAGTGCAACAGGCATGGTATGGGCCATGAGGGTCGCTGCCTTATTAGAGGCTTTGTCCGTGGTTGCAAGTGTAAAGAGGGCGTCAGCATCTGCAGATGCCAACGCAAATCCAGTGTGAATTGACTCGTGTAGAATAGCTCGTAGTGAGCGGACTTCATCAGGCTGAACGTGAGTGTTTGTGGCGCAAAGTCTGGTGTCTAGAACACCTGCTAGCGCTGATTTTAGTTCCCAGGGCTGCGTCCATGCCTGTTAGATTGGACGATACGCGAGGAGGCTGAGGGTGATCACTGCGATGCGACAATGCAGCGCAGCCGAGCGAGTCAGGAGAAGAGAAGAGAGTTTTGTAGCAAGCGGCTGAGAGGCGACAGCGTTAGCTCGTGTTCAGGCAGTAGCTCATATCGATTAGGTGGACAGTATAAAGTAAGTGCGGCGTGTCAAATCTCATTAGGAATGTGTATGATAAATACGTTGAAGACATTAATCATGCTCTGGTGATGTGGTAGCAAGCTCCTGATGGTGTGTGGGGCCAGGTATTTGTCAGATCCGGGGAGGCGCGAAGGATCTGCTGGGTCTGTGGCGGCTGTCTGTCAGAGGTGAGAAGGGCAGGTGAAATGTACTGCAGGCGTTTGATAGCGTTCGTCGCGGGGTAGGTGAAAGGCGTGGGGTTGGTAAAATCTGTGAGGTTGAGGGTGGGGACTTGTGCCATATCATCAATGTTCGGCTGTCTCTTGTGGTGTAATATGGTGTCGCAGCTTACCATTAGGGCAATGCATTGCATAGATAGGGTTAGCGAACCATTGCCACTGGTTAAGCCCTAGAAGGCGTCGCGTGAGCAACTGTTCGGGTGGTCCGCCGGGGGGGCCGGCGTTCGGTCGGGGGCGGGGGACACGTCCTGTTCCGGTTCTCCTGCTTTTTCATAACTGGGAGTCCCCTCCGCGCCCCTCTCCCCCCCCCCCCCCCCCCAGCCGGCCCCCCCCTCCCTGGAATTCGCCACGCTATATTCTTCCTCTGCAGCTCAGCGTTGCGCGCGGGTAGCTCCATTGGGAGATAGGGCCGCTGCGAGTTTCCGTGCCTAAAAATTTTGACGTCCGCCGCGTTTATTTCCGCGGGGAACTTCTTTCAGTAGCACGGGTACGGGCCAGTCTGTCACCGCTGGCTTTCGCGTGGAACAGTGCGAGTAGATTGTGTTTGAAATTTGACGGCCGGGCTGTTCTTGGCCGCTTAATGCTCTCCGTCTCAACACATTCTATTGTGCTAAGCAGGATCCTCGCTTACAGCTTGCAGAGCGCTATTCTGCGGGCAACCGATCAGATTGTGTCAGGTCGCATCTGCTGGAGCGCAACAGGAAGAGGGGGGTGTGGCATCAGCTATCTTGCTGGGGGGCTCTACGTGGGCCAGCGTGCTGTCGTTATCACAAAACATAAATCTTAGGTTTAACGTGGGGAACGACCGGATCGTTCGTACGCTGCTGTAGGTGCGCGGGGGCATAGGCATGGAGGCCGTGGCCCATTGAAGCAGTCTCGCGTCCCTCGGCTTGCGCCACGGCCGCTCGGTTGCGTGCGCACGGTAGGAATCAGTGTGGTATGATGGAGCATGTACTGCGTCCAACGACAGTAGCATGCTTCAACCACTCTAGAGGTCGCAGCAATTGATTATGTTTTGGCACTTGGCGAAAGTATGGGGATTCTGAATGGCGACTCTGCTCCTAACCTTCTTAGATTGAGTCATACTTCCCCTTATTCTGCACCTGGGGCCTGGTGTGGGGAGAATTTGAACTGAGCACGGGTGCCTGTAAACATCATAAGATGGGGGATCTATGTGCACTCGCCTGAGCGGCATGTGTGCATGCTCTGAGCAATTGGCCTATTCGTCAGGAAGATGGGCTTCCATGCGATTAGGCGGGCGAATATCCCTTGAGACTTATTGGCATGAGTGGGTATGGTGGGCAGCCTGACTGTGTCTTTGAGCTGACGGTCGTGCACTAGATCCTTTGTCCATGGGGGTCTATGCATCTTTACATTGGTTTACTTCTTTAGTGGTAGTGGTGTTGGGGCAGGTGGGGTGGGTTCTCGAGTTTGGGCCTAGGCGTGGCGTGGTCCTGCTTGTCAGCAGGCTGTAGTGGATGACGGTTGCTCGCTTGTCTTTGCTTGGTGTTTGGGATATACAGTCACCTGTTCTTTATGCTTGGGATGCTATTTGTCCGATCTGGCATGGGTGAGAAAACTCTAAGACAAGTGGTATACCAATGGCCAAAAAAAAAGCTGGGGTAGACGCAATTGAAGTGTTCAGGGTACCTAAGCTTGAGGGCTGGGTGCAGCTTCTATGGGGGATCGTCCCAACCTGCATGACACGGCTAAAACGACGGCAACTATGGGGGGGGGGGGAATGGAGTGGGTGCGAATCATAAATGTAACTAATTTAGGTGCCCGGCCCCTATCTTTCTTTGTGGCATGGAGGGACCCCTGCTTCTGTCTCATGTATACAAAGGCTGGAAGGCTTGCTTGTAGGTAAGGTTTCACAACAGTGTGGCCTAGGGAATTCTGACTTGATCACATGCTTAAATAGTGTCCACCTGCTTGCATGCCTCCTTTTGTGCATGCCTGTCTGTATGCCTGCCTTTCTGTCTTCCTCCCAGGTGACTGATTGGCTGACTATCTGGATGGTGATTGCAGCTTGGAGGTGCTGGACATATTGTGTTCAGCCCATGGTAAAGTGGCTTGGTTGCCTGCCTGCATGCCTATCTGTTGTACGCATGTTTACTTGCTTGTCTGTCTGCTTGAGCGCTTGGCCATTGTTGACGCAAGAGAAGAGGGTTTAAACTATCATCAAAACAGATGTAAAGGGTGCTACTTAATTTAACTATGCTTGCATTCTGTATTTGCAGGGACCATTGCTCTGTCTTCCCTCCCAGTTCTGATCTTCCACTGTCACATGAGGCTGCTGAACAACAACGTAAGTGATAGCTAAAGCTTGCTTGTAGGTGCGGTTTCGCAACAGTAGTGTGGCATAGGGAATTATGTCTTGATTCATGCCTTGGTGGTGCCCACGTGCATCTGTCTATGTTTGTGTCACTGTCTCTGTCATCGTCTCTGTAACTGCATTTGTAATTTGCCTCTGTCTATGTACTGCCCTTCATTGATCTCTAACGCATACCCTGCTCTGCACGTCACTGTCCTGCCCCTTGCCGTCCTCCCTGCCCTTCATTGCTATGTAACGCTGGCCATGCTCTGCTAATCACCATCCTGCCCCTATCTGTGCTCCCTGCCCTTCCTTGCTCTCTAACGCCTGTCATGCTCTGCTCATCACTGCCAACCTGCCCTTTGCCATTATCCCTGCCCCTCCTTGCTCTCTAATGCCTTGCCTACTCTGTTTATCACTGTCGTCTTGCCCCTTTCCATTATCCCTGCCCCTCTTTGCTCTCTAACGCCTGCCCTGCTCTGCTCATCACTGCTGTCGTCCTGCCCCTTGCCATTATCCCTGCCCCTCTTTGCTCTCTAACGCCTACCCTGCCTTCTTCATCACTGTCGTCCTGCCCCTTCCCATTATCGCTGCCCCTCTTTACTCTCTAACGCCTGCCCTGCTCTGCTCATCACTGTTGTCCTGCACCTTGCTATTATCCCTGCCCCTTTTGCTCTGTAACGCCTGCCCTCCCTTGTTCATCACTGTCGTCATGCACCTTGCCATTATCCCTGCCCCTTGCCATTATCCCTGCCCCTCTTTATTTGGTCTCTAACGCCTGCCCTGCCCTGCTCTGCTCATCACTGTCGTCTTGCCCCTCCCCATTCTCCCTGTCCCTCTTTGCTCTCTAACGCCTGCTCTGCTCTGCTCATCACTGTGGTCTTGCCCCTCGCCATTATCCCTGCCCCTCTTTGCTTCCTAACGCCTGCCCTGCTCTGCTCATCACTGTCGTCATGTCCTTTGCCATTATCCATGCACTTGGTTGTTCTCGGACGCATGCCTTACTATGCTCATCACTGTTGTCCTGCCCCTTGCCGTGCTCCCTTCCCTTCCTTCCTCTCGAACACATGCCCTACTCTGGTCATCACTTTCCAGGCGTACTTTGCTCCCTTTCGTGCATTGCTCTCGAACACATGCCCTGATCTGCCTATCGCATCCATGTCCCTTACCGTGCTCCCTGCCATTCATTGCTCTATAATGCCTGCTCTGCTCTGTGTAGCACATGCCTGCCCCTTGCCATGCTCCCTGCCATTGGTTGCTATGTAACGCATGCCATGCTCTGCTCATCACCGCACCGTCCTGCCCCTTGCCATTAACCCTGCCCTTGGTTGCTCTCGAACGCACGCCCTGCTCTGCATGTCTTGCAGGGCAAAAGGATGGATGGAAATGCTACGGCTGCGATGAAGATTGTTGCCACGAAGGAACTACAGATGCTGAAGATGGAAATATATAATAGAATCAGCGAAGATATATAGATGTATAGCTTTGATTGGGCGTTTCTACTTGGTGGATATATAGGCGTATGTTTTCATAAGTACACAGATAGATAGCTGCCTGCAGGCTGCCTACGTATACTTGAACTTGGTTAGCTACATGGCTCCAGTCAGCAATCTTGCTGCTCGCCGTCTTTAGCTCGCTGTCTATCTATCTATGGTTAATGAATATATAGGAAATATATGTGATGTATATGTATAAGGATGCTTACATAGATAGATAGGTAGATCAATAGGTTAATGGATGCATAGTTTATTATGTATGTAATCTACCGTCTCGGATCCTGATGTAATTGAGAATGCCCCTTGAAAATGTGCCTGAAAATGTGACCTTTCCGACTACCGCACCCAAACCGCCCTGCAGGCGCAGTACAGGCGAAATGTCCCAAAAGACCGAACATTTCGCCTCATTACCGTGCACAAGCCGCCGTGCGTGGCGAGGTGCCGTCGAAATATCTCAGAAGTCTGAGACATTTCGACGACAATCCGCCTTGGCTAAATGTAGGCGAAATGTCTCAGGATTCCGTGCTACAGGCGACGCGGGTATAGGGCCCACCGCCAGAGTCAGAAGTGAGTAGTCATTAACTAGCTATGACTAATCTCGGACTCCGCGTGCGATCCACGTGCATTCCGCTGCGCTCGTACGCATTTAGCGATCTGTCGACTTCCCCGAGTGTACAAAGCGCAGTTTTTGTTTTTCAAGTGCACTAAAGCGCTGGCCGATTTGGCCAATGATGGGAAGAATGAATGGATAATGATAACGCCTGGTGGGGCGTGGCGTTAAGGGAGCCCGTCATACGCGGGTGGGGAGCGGTCGACTACCTCAACTGGACAAGCTAGCATCGCGGTTGACGACGACCTGCAACGCCAAGAGCGAATGAAGGGGGAGTCGAACACCCGACTCTTCACTCTTAGGCGATCTAGTCTACCACTCGACCATTGTAAATCACTGAAAGAGGCTGAATGAATGGAAGTACCCTGATTCCGACAAGATTTCAAGGAGGATCTTGGACATTTGTGTAATCTTTCTTTCATTGGTGGATGTCCGAGGACTACCAGGGCTTCTTGCCGAAAATAAGTGTACAGAAGCGGCCCCCCTGGCCCCCGGGAGACCTTACCGGAGGTCTGAACAGACTTAATATCCATTAACAATTGCACTGCCCTAATTAAGAAGTCCTACAGTCGAGTCCTGGCTTCAGTGATCATTTAATTCTACAATATAATTAAATCATCATACATCTCATCAGAATTTATTAACCAATGGTCATACTACATGCAAAGCCTTTCCTTATCTTGGGAGCCCTCTACTATTACACCACCTCCCACTCTTACCTCCTCTGACATTGCAATTACCTACCCACGGAAACTCAAATCCCTTGTCAAAAAACCCCGGAAAACTTTACTCAACCAACACCCTCCTCCCCCTCTTCTTACCACTACTCACCCATGTCTCCACCTAGCTACCCCCTCCTCAGGCCCTCAGGTCTACACAGATGGTAGCCTAATAAAAGGTAAACAAGGGCACCCTAGCAAAATAGTCCTTGACATGGGTCTATGTCACACTTGGCCTCCTAAATTGCATCCCATCTCATATATGTATGCATGATCCCATATGTTGGGGAGGTGTGTGGGTACACTGGTGGCTGACTGGGTGGGTGGCTGGGAGTACTTCGCATGTGTGTAATCCAAAAAGATATGTAAGATCATAGATGACATGGTGACACACCCAGATAGCCACAAAAGGGAGTATACCATAACCTACCACATATGTAGGTGCTAGCTGGATGGCTTGGCCCAGGAGCAGCCATATAGCAAAAAGATCTGCGAGATCACAGATTACTACTCATTGGTCAAATTTAACACATATGTCAGCCTTTTGTAGCGGTCACACATTTTATAGCATCTACAGTAATCAACAACATATATAGTTCATTTAAGCGGCAGCATAGACTCTACGGTAATCGGCAGCATAGTCTCTAAGCTGCAGCATTGTATCTATGGGAATCGGCAGCATGGACTTTTAACAACAGCCTAGTATCTACGGTAATCGGCAGCATACTTTAGAACACGCAGCATACGGTGGTTAGCATACGGTGGTTAGCATACGGTGGTTAGCATACGGTGGTTAGCATACGGTGGTTAGCATACGGTAGTTACACTAGGCGAAAATTCCTCTTGTAAAAAAAACGCTTTACGCGTCAGCATAGACACTAAACGGCACCATAGCATACTTCATGGCTCTACCTAACTACCTTTTGTACAGCCCCTTTCTGTGATATTCAATGGTCTAGTGGTAGACCAGATCGCTCGAGGATGAAGAGTCAGGGCTTCGACTCCCCCTCCTTGCTCTTGGCGTTGCAGGTCGTTGTCAACCGCGATGGTAGCTTGTCCAGTTTAGGTAGGAGACCGCTCCCCACGCACCCGCGTACGACAGGCTCCCTTAACACCACGCCCCACCAGGCGTTATCATGACCTTATGTACACAAATGACCGTTGCCTATTTGTCAGTATGGGCAACATGCTATAGGGCATCTTGCAAAATGCCAACTATCTCACTGTGGCCCTCCTGTGCAGCTAGCACAAGTGCCTGTCTATCTTGGCAGTCTGCACGGGCAGCATGATGTGGTGCACCCAACAACATGCCAACTACGTCACTATGGCCATTGCGTGCTGCTTGCACAAGTGCCTCTCCATCTTGGCAGTTAGCATGATCAGCATGATGTGGTGCACCCAACAACATGCCAACTACCTAATTGTGGCCATTGCGTGCTGCTTTCACAAGTGCCTCTCCATCTTGGCAGTCTGCACGGGCAGCATGATGTGGTGCACCCAACAACATGCCAACTACCTCACTGTTGCCATTGCGTGCTGCATTCACAAGTGCCTCTACATCTTGGCAATTAGCATGAGCAGAATGATGTGGTGCACCAAGAAGCATCCGCACTACCTCACTGCGGCCCTTCCCAGCTGCTGCTAGCACAAGTGCCTCTCCATCTTGGCAGTTAGCATGAGCAGCATGATGTGGTGCACCCAACAACATGCCAACTACCTCATTGTGGCCAAATCGTGCTGCTTGCATGAGTGCCTTCCCATGTCTGCAGTCTCCATGGGCTGAATGATTTGGAGCATCCAGCAGCATGCGCACTACCTCACTTTGGCCATTTATTGCTGCATGCATAAGTGCCTCCCCACCTCTGCAATCTGCAAGTGCTGCATGATGTGGGGCATCCATCAACATGCGCACTACCTCACTGTGGCCATTCATTGTTGCGCGCTTAAGTGCCGCCCCATCTCGGCTGTCAGCATATGCAGCATGTTATGGGGCATCCACCAGCATACGCACTACCTCACTGTGGCCATTCATTGCTGCGCGCTTAAGTGCCGCCCCATCTCGGCTGTCAGCATGAGCAGCATGCTGCGGGGCATCTAGCAGCATGCTCACTACCTCACTGTGGCCATTTACTGCTGCGCGCATAAGTGCCTCCCCATCATTGCTGTCAGCATGAGCAGCATGCTGTGGGGCATTCAGCAGCATGCGCACTACCTCACTGTGGCCTTTCATTGCTGCACGCATAAGTGCCTGCCCATCATTGCTGTCAGCATGAGCAGCATGCTGTGGGGCATCTAGCAGCATGCGCACTACCTCACTGTGGCCATTCATTGCTGCGCGCACAAGAGCCTCCCCATCTCGGCTGTCAGCATGAGCAGCATGCTGCGGGGCATTTAGCAGCATGCGCACTACCTCAATGTGGCCATTCAATGCTGCGCGCTTAAGTGCCGACCCATCTAGGCTGTCAGCATGAGCAGCATGCTGCGGGGCATCTAGCAGCATGCGCACTACCTCACTGTGGCCTTTCATTGCTGCATGCATAAGTGCCTCCCCATCTCGGTTGTCAGCACGAACAGCATGCTGCGGGGTATCTAGCAGCATGCGCACTACCTCACCGTGGCCATTCATTGCTGCGCGCATAAGTGCCTCCCCATCTCGGCTGTCAGCATGAGCAGCATGCTGTGGGGCATCTAGCAGCATGCGCAATACCTCAACGTGGCCATTTTGTGCTGCTAGCACAAGTGCGCTCCCCTCTTGGCAGTCTGCATGAGCGGCATGATGTGGGGCATCCAGTAGCATCTGTACTATCTCATAGTGGCCATATTCTGAAGCCTCTAGAAGTGCCATGCTGTCTTGGCAGTCAGCCTGGGCAGCATGCGGTGGGGAATGCAGCAGGCACCTCACCAAGTCTGCATGCCCACCTTGGGCCACCAACACCAGAGCCGCTTCTGAGCCTGCCAAGGATCCAGTCTTGGAAACTAGTTCAAGAGCCACATCCAACTTGTTATGCTCCAGGGCACGACCGAGGACACTGACCATGTTGCCATTGGCTCTGAGGATCAACACCTCGGCAAGATGGCGCACCACGGTAGAATGCCAGATGCTGCAAACAGCGGACATGTCGCATATTGGGGCGTCGAGTCGCAGGGCACGCAACACCACATCAGCCACGATTTCCTCCGGAAGATGAGGGAGAGCAGGCATGGAGCTTGCAAGTCCTGAATTTGTGACAAACGAGTGACTTACGCAGTAAATTAGCATCTTGATTTTAGGGTGAACAGAAGGAGAGTGGTTGAGAGGGTGAATGGGAGGTTGTGGTAGAAGTGGTGATGTTAGTACACGTGTGGGAGTGGTGGTAGAAGTGCGGTGGGAGTGAAAAATGTTGTTGTTGCTGTTGTGTAGAAGTGTGGCGGTGAGTTGTGTGGGTGGTATGTAATAAGTTCTTAAGTTGGGGGTTATCGGGCTACTGGAGTGGATTGTACAGCTGGGCAGTGCTTGGTGGTGTGGCCCTTGATGGTGGTATACGTTGTATGTGCTGGTTTTTAAGTGGTTGTGTCGCACGTGTGGTAGGTTTGGGAGAAGTGGTTGCGCAGTGGTGTTGGAGCGTGGGTGTTGGTTGGTCGTAGACTTTGGTGGGTTGGTATTCCGTTGAGAGGTGGTGGTGCCTGTTTCAACGTGGTGTTGGTGCTCTCGACCTTCGTGGGGTGGTTCGTTGGTGGTTGTACACGTTGGGTGTTGGTGCAGTAGACCGATGTTTTGGATGGTTTTGTTTGGTCGGACGATGTTTTTGGTTTGTTGGTGGTCCGCCTTTTGTGGTGGTGTTGTAGACTGGTGATGGACGTCGTTCCTTGTGGTGGTCACCCGTTGTGGGGCGGTGGTGGTTGTGCGTTGCGGTGGGGGGTGGGGTTGGTGGTTGGACAGTGGTGGTGTCTGTGGAGGTGGAGTTTTGGGGTATAAGTTTGGTGTGGTGGGGGTGGTGTATGGGTTTGTCGAGAAATGAGATGTGCGGTATAAGTTTTAGTGCTTGGTAGAGGGCGTGGTGATTCGGCGGTGGTATCCGGTTCGTGGTGGGTTGCTGGTTCAAGTGGTGGTGGCGGTGGTATCAGTAGGAAGAGGAGGTGTGGTGGGAAGTTGTGGTGGTGGTGGCCGGTGTTTGTGGTGGATCAGCTTGTCGGATAGTGGGATTGGTAGACACGCGTGTTGAGGTGGGGTGTGGATGCTTGGTACAGTGGTGGGTCGTGGTGGTAGCGTGTTAGGTATGGTATCCGTGATGGTGGTGGTATACGTTATGGCTGGGGTGGTGGTGGTGGTGGTGCGTGCTTGGTAAATTTGTGGTGCTTGTAAAGTGGGCGGTGCTTATAATTTGTGTGTGTGGTGGTAGAGATGCAGTTGTGATATACGTTGTGGTGGTGGTATACATTATCGTGGTGGTATGCATTATCGTGGTGGTGGTGGTGGTGCGGTGGTAGTGGTGCTTGTATAAGTGGTGGTGCTATATGTTGTGGTGGTGGTGGTGGTATAAGTGGTGGTGATATACGTTGTGGTGGTATATGTTGACGTGGTGGTGGTGGTGGTGGTGACAGTGGTGGTGGTGGTGCTCGTAGAACAGGTGGTGGTGGCAGTTGTGGTGGTGCTTGTAGAAGTGGTGGTGGTGGTGGTAGAAGTGGTGGTGATATACATTGTGGTGGTATACGTGGACGTGGTGGTGGTGGTGGTGGTAGTGATGGTGGTGCTTGCAGAAGTGATGGTGGTGGTAGAAGCTGTGGTTGTCTATGGGTTTCCACAAAGATTTTTTCGGGTGCTCGGAGCCGGGGTTCGGGAGCCTACGTGGCAGTGGTCGGACATCTACGTGGACGAGCGCGGAATCCTCGGGGTGGGCAGGTTGGCCAATCGCCGGCTAGCCTGGCCGATCCCCTACCAAGCTGTTGCCTCGCTGATGCCACGTTGGGTTTTTCTAGTTTCCATTTCCCTGTCCCAGTAGTTGCGCATCAAATTGATCGGCGCTACGGTGGTTTTTAGAGTTGCGAGTAATAGAGTCCACTTGCGAGTATTTAAAAAAGTGGCCACATCATCCAATCGAATCGTTGCGTTCGTTCATTCCTTCTCCCTGTCCCAGTAGTTGCGCATCAAATTGATCGGTGCTACGGTGGTTTTTACAGTTGCGAGTAATAGAGTCCACTTGCGAGTATTTAAAAAAGTGGCCACATCATCCAATCGAATCGTTGCGTTCGTTCATTCCTTCTCCCTGTCCCAGTCGTTGCGCATCAAATTCATCGGTGGTACGGTGGTTTTTCGAGTTGCGAGTAATAGAGTCCGCTTGCGAGTTTTTCGGAAAGCTTCTGCTGCTCTGGTGCAGCTCTCAGAATGCAGCAATCAAGGAGGGTGCAGTACGTACTGCTGTGTTTTTCGTGTGTCCCTGCCTATGTGGCGTGCTCGGAGAACAGGGTCCTCCGAGCGTCTTGCTTCGACATGGGGGGGGGCTTGTCGGAGCAGAGCTCCGAGAATTCCAGTTTCTCGACTGTTTTCGACGTGAAACCAACGCTTTTTCAAAAAATTCGAAACTATTCGAAAATATATGAATATGACCCCGGGATGACCAATCGCCTACCGGTCGCCTACCTGTCCCCTACCTGTCTCGTGCCCGGCACTCCGAGGAGGCTCCGAGGAGCTTCCGAATGTCCCTGTGGAAACACGACCTGCTGACCTGGCACCTCCGAGGGCTCACGGAGGCTCTGTGGAAAAAAAATCTCTGTGGAAACACGCCCAATGTTGTGGTGGTGTTGGTGGTGTTGGTGGTTGCGTTTGTGGTATAAGTGGTGTTGGTGCTGCTGGTGGTGCTGGTAGAAGTGGCGGTGCTCGTATAAGTTGGTGGTATATGTTGGGGTGGAGGTGGTGGTGGTGGTGGTATGCGTAGTGGTGGTACATGTTGTGGTGGTTTACGTTGTGGTGGTGGTGGTGGTGGTGGTGGTTGAAGAGTGGTGATATAGAAGTTGAGGTGCTGGTAGAAGGGTGGTAGTAAACATTGTGGTGATATACGTTGTGTTGGTGGTGGTGGTGCTGGTTTAAGTGGTGGTGGTGAAATAAGTGGGGTGGTGGCGGTGGTAGTAGTGTTTGTGGTGGTGGTGGTATGTGGTGGTGGTTGCAAAATATGTTGAGGTGGTGGTGGTAATAGAAGTGGTGGAGGTGGTAGAAATATGGTATACCGTGTGGTGGTGATTATGCCATAAGTGTGGTGGTGGTGGTGGTGGTGGTAAACATTGTGTTGTGGGGGGTGGTGAGGGTGGAAGTGGTGGTGGTGGCGGAGGAGTGGTGGTGGCTGTGGTATAAGTGGTGGTGGTGGTATTAGTGGGGTGGTGGCGGTGGTAGAAGTGTTAGCGGTGGTGGTGGTATACGTGGTGGCGGCGGTGAAGTACACATTTGATTTGTGTGAGACTGAATCGTAGTACAGTTCCTTGTTTTGACATACTGGACAGTTCCGATGAAGTACACACTTGATTTGTGTGAGACTAAGCAGCCTGCGAATGACATCGGTCAGCAGGTCGGATCGCAACTGCATTCACATCACGAACAGAAGACAGGTGCCATATGCGAGAAGCATAGTAACAATCAAGCATAGTGCTGGATTGGGTGCTGCCTTGGTGGTTGCCCCCAGTGCAAGCAAACAGGCTGCCCCCCTCAACCTCAACTCACATAATTCAGGCGTACTATTAATTATGTGGGTGTTGGCAGGGGGTGGGGTGGAGTGTGGTGTGTGTGTGGGGTTGGGGGTGTGGGGTGGGGGTGTGGGTAGGCTAGGGGTCCATCGTATGGTGAGTTGGGACGTAACGTGGGCCTTATTTAAAGGTGCATGCTGGGGGAAGGGGCCAGTGGGGTGTTGGTTGGGGGGGGGGGGTGGGGGGGGGTGGTGGGGTGGTGCAGCTTGGACAATCTGGGTCATAGTCTGGGGGGGGGGTCGTTTGGGCGATATAGTCTCATATCCTAGGTCGGAGTTTCCCACAATGATATAGATCATGCAGCTGCACCAAGCAAACACCTGTTAGTGGGTGTTCCAAGCCTGGCCAAGGGTTGGGCCCTCTTAAACATGTTTAACTCTTGGGGATCTCTTCAACACCACTTAATCGGGTGTTCACTAGGTGAAGACAGCAGGCAGGTGCTGCCTGGAAAACCTAGAACTCGGACGTCACTGATGTAGTGATGTCATGTGACGCAACGAAGTTTGACCCGCCCCATGCTTACCTGCAGACGCCTGGGAGCTAGATAGCGGAGAGCTGCGAGAGGTGGAGGTAGGGCATCAGTGGGTAGGTAGGGCAGTTTCGATCTAGCAGGAGAGACTGGGAGATGAGCACCCTGGGCTGCGCCACGGGACGAACGTTGAGTAACAATCCCGAGCTGATTTTGCTGATAGGGGGTCGGCGCGGGCGTGGTCGAGGGAGATTAACAACCTACAGATATACAGAATGCACGGCACCTTTCGATACTTGAGACGATCCGAGGATGTGCTATCGACCACTTGGACTCGGACGGACAGCAGTGACAGAGGAAGCGGGAAAGAGAAGCTATAATACCGATGGTAGATAAACAATAGCGACAACTTAGAAATGGGAGCTCAGGGGCAGGCAATTTGTCTTCACGGCGAGTCGAGGATTCGAGGTTTTAGGCTTGTCCGTTATCCGGCGTGTGGCAGACTGTGTGTGTGTGGGGGGGGGGGGGCGGTTGGGGGGGGGTCTGGGTGCGACTAGGGCGATCTTGGGGGGGGGGGGGGGGGGCGCGTACTGTGCTCCCTGGTAGAATAAATGCTCGCTGGTAACCTCCTTGCGGCTTTAATTCGCTTGTTGTTTACCCTCTCGCAGCTTCAATTCGCTTGCTGCTTGCTGCTAATTCGACCAACTGTCGACCAACTGCCGACCAACTGCCTGCCTGGATCGGTTTCGGAGCCATGCAGAGCCACGAGAAACCTTGCATACCGGTATGCTCTGACGATCGCCTTTGTCTCGTTGTTCCGCCCCTCCTACGCTCCTCTCTCCTATATCCTTGCTCCTATATCCTCTCTCCTCTCTCCTCGATTCTCGATCCTTGAGCTTCTATCATGGATCCTCGCTAGCGTCAAATTCGCATCTGCATATCTGCGTTTTGTTAACTGTTACTTGGTCTATGAGTCTATCTGATGGCTGCTTCCTGCTGCCGTATTCTGCTTTCCCGGCCTAATTCGAATGCCGTCGAGTGCCTTCTTCTAGCTGCTGAAAAGTAGCTTCTCATTCAGGTCGGTCTGGACCTGGAATGTTGGCGGGGCAACCACTGATTCTCTGATCTTGGTATCACCCATGTATGTGGAGATTAGGCTGCTCCTTCCACCTGTGAGCAACCTTTAAGCGCATGGAGGGATGCAGCATGCAAAAAGGAGGTGGTATTACTCACAAGGTGGGAATGCTCGACGCATCATCTTGCATGCACATATGGCATGCAAATCTGAACTTACCAACTGCCTGCCTGGATTAGTTTCAGAGCCTTGCAAAGGCAATATACATCTGGCATTATTCAATTATGAACTGCCTCTTGAGTTTGCTTGGGGCTGGACCATGCAATGTGGTTCTGTTCCAGCTTGGATAATTGCATGAGTGCTTGACTGCCAGCTTGGACGATTGGATGAGTGCTTGACTGCCAGCTTGGACAATTGCATGAGTGCTTGACTGCCTTGCATGTGTGTGCATTTTTGGCAGAGCCCCCTCTTCAAGGAGGCGGGAACCCCCAATAGTGTTACCCATTTGTCCATCTGACCGACCAACAACCGTCTGACCGAGGTGAAGCCTGGCACCTCAGTCAACGGTCTCGTAACGAACTCGCCTCCGTTGCCACCTGTCGCTCCGTCGCGAACACTCTCCGCCATTTTTGTTGAGTCGCTTGCGACGCTGCATAGAACTTGTCTAGTCCAGGGGTGGCCGAATTTGCTGGAGAGACTTGCCCTGTGTTTAATGTGTTGCCTCCTGTGCCAGCATTATTACCACACGTCATAGGAAGGAGTCCCTACCGCATGGAGGGTGGCACTTACTATGTATGAGGGTGACTTTCCCCAGCTGTGGCAGACAAGGGGTCCTCTGAACACCACGCCCTTCTAGACAATATTTTTTTTGTTCCCTGCGTTTCATGAGGCAAAATCGATGTTTCATGAACCCAAATCTACATTCCCGACAAAACAACCACGATTGTTTGATGTTCATAAAGTAGGATACATGGTAGCTTCCTGGGTTTAGGTCACATGCATTGACATCGTCCTGGTAGCTTTATCTAGCGCGGAGCGCTGCTTTTATTTAAGGTTTTTGGGAGGTATAGCCCCCCGGATTGTGTGTGTGTGTGTGAGGGGGGTGGGTGGGGTGGGTGGGGTGGGGGGGTCCTCTTGGAAACATGGATTTTGCACACGGATGATTTATGTTACTCACATGTGTAACAACGTTTCCGTGCTTGGGAGTTATTTTAGCCCACGAAATATGCAACATCTGCAGAAGTCCTTGACAAGGGTGTAATTCACACTAAGCCTCCTAAATTGCATCCCATCTCATATATGTATAAATGATCTTATATATTAGGGAGGGGTGTGCGTACACTGGTGGCTGACTGGTTGGGTGGCTGGGAGTACTTCGTTTGTAAGCCAAAAAGAACTGCGAGATCACATACCTTTTTATATATATCCAACACGCAGTGTCTTAGCTTTTTAGTTTTTTAGCCCACATAAAGCTGCCAGCTGCATTGGAATGTACCGGTATGTCATCCCAACTCACACCTAGCTCCATTAGCCAGCCACTGGGTCTAGCCTAAATCTATCAGCTGCATTGGAATGCTCGTGCGTCATCTCTGCTCGCAGAAACACTACCTACCTACAAGCTGCTCCTCCTACCTTGACAAGTCGTTAGCCTATCAGTATAGAGATCTGGACACATCTGTCATGGGTATGAGTTCGAGTCCTATCTAACTCCATTGTTTCCGTGCTTATCGGACGGAGGGCAATATTGTATTTTGCAAACAGTTGCTGAATCGCCACTGAATCGACGGCGTATGTAACCTTGTAGCAACGGCGTATGTTAACCTTGTAACGACGGCGTATGTAACCTTGTTAACCTTGTAACGGCGTATGTAACCTTGTAACAACGGCGTATGTTAACCTTGTAACGACGGCGTATGTAACCTTGTTAACCTTGTAACGGCGTATGTAACCTTGTAACAACGGCGTATGTTAACCTTGTAACGACGGCGTATGTAACCTTGTAACAATTATTCTTCTAGAATCTGCTGCTCGTAGCTGATAAGAAAACAAAGCAATGCTGAGAGGCTAATAAGGCGATGAAGAGAAGCATGTCAGTCTCCGAGCAACATTATAATCACAAAGGGAGTATACCATAACCCACCACATATGTAGGTGCTAGCTGGATGGCATAGCCTAGGAGCAGCCACATAGCCACACAGGGAGTATACCATAACCTACCACATATGTAGGTGCTAGCTAGATGGCATGGCCTAGGAGGAGCCACATAGCCACAAAAGGAGTATACCATAACCTACCACATATGTAGGTGCTAGCTGGATGGCATGGCCTAGGAGCAGCCTCATAGCCACAAAAGGAGTACACCATAACTAACCACATAAAAATACAATAGTCTTGTAGCGGCAGCATAGGCTCTTAGAAGCGGCAACATTGAATCTAAAGTCATCGGCAGCACAGCCTATAAGGTACTCGGCAGCAGTCTATCTACGATACTCAGCAGTATGGTCTTGTAGCGACAGTATAGTCTAGTACCAGCAACATAGTTGCACTAGGTGAAAATTCTCCTAAACAAAAAAGTCTCTACACAGCAGCATAGTCTCTAAACGGCACCATAGCATACTTCTTGGCTCTACCCAACTACCTTTGTACACAAATGACCGTTGCCTATTTGTCAGTATGGGCAACATGCTATAGGGCATCTTGCAAAATGCCAACTACCTCACTGTGGCCCTCCTGTGCAGCTAGCACATTTGCCTGTCTATCTTGGCAGTCTGCACGGGCAGCATGATGTGGTGCACCCAACAACATACCAACTACCTCACTGTTGCCATTGCGTGCTGCTTGCACAAGTGCCTCTCCATATTGGCAGTTAGCATGAGCAGCATGATGTGGTGCACCCAACAATATGCCAACTACCTCACTGTGGCCATTGCGTGCTGCATTCACAAGTGCCTTTCCATCTTGACAGTTAGCATGAGCAGCATGATGTGGTGCACCCAACAACATGCCAACTACCTCACTGTTGCCATTGCGTGCTGCATTCACAAGTGCCTCTACATCTTGGAGGTTAGCATGAGCAGCATGATGTGATGCACCAAGAAGCATCTGCACTACCTCACTGCGGCCCTTCCCAGCTGCTGCTAGCACAAGTGCCTCTCCATCTTGGCAGTTAGCATGAGCAGCATGATGTGGTGCACCCAACAACATGCCAACTATCTCATTGTGGCCAAATCGTGCTGCTTGCACAAGTGCCTCTCCATCTCTGCAATCTGCATGAGCGGCAAAATGTGGTGCACCCAGCAACATGCGCACTACCTCGCTATGGCCCTTCCATGCTGCTGCCAAAAGCGCACCCCCAAGTTGGCAGTCTGGATGAGCAGCATGCAGTGGGGCACCCAGCAGCATGCGCACTACCTCAATGTGGCCATGACCTGCTGCTCTCACAAGTGCCCCCCCATCTTGGCAGTCTGCACAGGCAGCATGATGTGGGGCATCCAGCAAAATGCGCACTACCTCACTGTGGCCATTCATTGCTGCGCGGATAAGTGCCTCCCCATCTTGGCTGTCAGCATGAGCATCATGATTTGGGGCATCCAACAGTATGCGCAATACCTCAATGTGGCCAAAATATGCTGCGCGCATAAGTGCCTCCCCATCTTGGCAGTCTCCATGGGCTGCATGATTTGGGGCATCCAGCAGCATGCGCACTACCTCACTGTGGCCACGAAATGCTGCGCAGATAAGTGCCTCCCCATCTCTGCAGTCTCCATGGGCTGCATGATTTGGGGCATCTAGCAGTATATGCACTACCTCAATGTGGCCAAAATATGCTGCGCGCATAAGTGCCTCCCCATCTCTGCAGTCTCCATGGGCTGCATGATTTGGAGGCACCTCCCGCAGCAATCGCACGACTCTCAGAAGATCCTGTTGGCATCTTGTTTTGCTGCGAGGTCAATAGTGCGAGGGGTTCCCCCATCTTGGCAGTCTCCCCCTGGGCGCATGATTTTGGGGCACCCTCCAGCCATCTTTGAGGACGCTCACTACCGCCGGCCCATAAGGAACTCACTTGTGGCCACGAATTGCGTGCTCGCAGATAAGGTTCCACTTCCCCATCTCTCATCTCCATGGGCTGCATGATTTTGGGAGCATAATCCACGCGCATATGCGCAACCTGCGGGGCGTACCCGTCATCTGTGGCCTAAGAGATGTTATTGGCTGCATAAGAATAAGTGCCCTAACTTGTCCCCATTTGGGCGCAGTCGTCATGTAGGCTGCATGATTTTGGGCGCCAGAAGACCCTAGGCAAGCGCAATCAGCAACTTGGTGCTTCCTCTAAGTTACTTCACAGTGGTGGTGCCCTACCTGAACACTAGCTGCGCAGATAGGCATCCAGCAGCATGCGCACTACCTCACTGTGGCCATTCATTGCTGCGCCAATAAGTGCATCCCCATCTTGGCTGTCAGCATGAGCAGCATGATTTGGGGCATCCAGCAGCATGCGCACTACCTCACTGTGGCCATTTATTGCTGCGAGAATAAGAGCCTCCCCATCTTGGCAGTCTGCATGGGCAGCATGATGTGGGGCATCTAGCAGTACCTGCACTACTTTACTGTGCCCCTCCCTTGCTGCTAGTATAAGCGCACGCCCACCTTGGCTATCAGTATGAGCAGCATGATGTGGGGCATCCAGCAGCATCCGCACTATCTCAATTTTGCCATGTTCTGAAGCCGCCACAAGTGCCTGTCCATCTTGGCAGTTAGCCTGGGCAGCATGCTGTGGGGAATGCAATAAATACCTCAACAAGTCTTCTTGCCCTCTCTGAGCCACCAACACCAGACCTGCTACAGACTCTCCCGAGGATCCAGTTTGGGAAACTAGATCAAGAGCCATATCCAACTTGTTATGATCCAGAGCACGACCGAGGACACTGACCATGTTGCCATTGGCTCTGAGGATCAACACCTCGGCAAGATGGCGCACCACGGTAGAATGCCAGATGCTGCAAACAGCGGACATGTTGCATATGGAGACCTCCAGACGCAGGGCACGCAACACCACATCAGCCACGACTTCCTCAGGAAGATGAGGGAGAGCAGGCATGGAGCTGGCAAGTCCTGAATGTGTCACAAGCGAGTGAGTGACGCAGTAATTAGCATCTTGATTTTAGGGTGAACAGAAGGAGAGTGGTCGAGTGGGTGAATGAGAGGCGGTGGTAGAAGTGGCGGTGTTAGTATAAGTGTGGTGGTGGTGGTGGTGGTAGAAGTGTGGTGGGAGTGGTAAATGTTGTTGTGGTGGTGGTGGTGGTAGAAGTGTGGTGGGAGTGGTAAATGTTGTTGTGGTGGTGGTGGTGGTAGAAGTGTGGTGGGAGTGGTAAATGTTGTTGTGGTGGTGGTGGTGGTAGAAGTGTGGTGGGAGTGGTAAATGTTGTTGTGGTGGTGGTGGTGGTGGTAGAAGTGTGGTGGGAGTGGTAAATGTTGTTGTGGTGGTGGTAGTGGTGGTGGTGGTGGTGGTGGTGGTTATAGTATACGTGGTGGTGGTGGTGGTGGTGGTAGTGGTGGTGTGGTGGTGGTAGCAGTGGTATAAGTGGTGGTGGTCGTGGTAGCAGTGGCTGCGCTAGTTATGTTAGGAGTGGGGTGTTGGTGGTAGTATATGTGGTGGAGGTGTTAAGTGGGTGGTGGTGCTGTTATAAGTGTTGGTGGTGGTATAATTCGTGTTGGTGGCGGTGTTGGTGGTGGAGGTAGTGGTGTAGGTGGAAGTGGGGGATGCTGGTAGAAGTGGTGGTGGTGGTGGTAGATGTGAAGTAGTGGTAGAAGTGTGGTGGCAGTTGTATACGTTATGGCCGGGGTGGTGGTGGGGGGTGCTGGTATACGTGGTGGTGCTACATGTTGTGGTGGTGGTGGTCGTAGAAGTGGTGGTGATATACGTTGTGGTGGTGGTGGTGCTGGTATAAGTGGTGGTGCTGTTATAAGTGATGGTGGTATACGTTGTTGTGGATGTGGTGGTGGTGGTGGTATACATGTGGTGGTGGAAGTAGTGGAAGTGGTGGAAGTGGGGGAGGTGGTGGAAGTGGTGTTGGGGGTAGATGTGTGGTGATGGTGGTGGTGGTCGTAGAAGTGATGGTGGAGGTATTAGTGTTGGTGGTTGTAGAGGGGTGGTGGTGGCATTTGTATAAGTATTTGTGGTGGTGATGGTATATGTGGTGGTGGCGGTGGTAGTGGTAGAAGTGGTGGTGGTGGTGGTAAGAGTGTGGTGGTGGTGGAAGAAGATGTTGTGGTGGTGCTTGTAGAAGTGGTGGAAGTGGTAGACGCGTGGTTGAGGTGGGGGTAGGGATGCTGGTAGAAGTGGTGGTGGTATATGTTATGGTTGGGGAGTTGGTGGTGGTGCTGGTATAAGTGGTGGTGCTATACGTTGTGGTGGTATACGTTGTGGTGGTGGTGGTGGCGGTGGTGGTGGTGCTTGTAGAAGTGGTGTGCTAGTAGAAGTGGTGGTGCTATATGATGTGGTGGTGGTGGTGGTAGAAGTGGTGGTGGTAGATCTTGTGGTGGTATACGTTGTTGTTGTGGTGGTGGTGGGGGTGGTTGTGGTAGATCTTGTGGTGGAGTTGGTGGTGGTGGTGGTGGTAGAAGTGGTGGTAGTGGTGGTGTTGGTGGTGTTGGTGGTGGAGTGGTGGTGGCGGTGGTAGAAGTGTAAGTGGTGGTGGTGGTGGTGGTAAACGTGGCGGCGGTGAAGTACACATTTGATTTGTATAAGACTGAATCGTGTACAGTTCCTTGTTTTGACATATTGGACAGTTCCGATGAAGTACACACTTGATTTGTGGGTGACTAAGCAGCCTGCGAATGACATCGGTCAGCACAACAGATTGCTACAGCGTTCGCAGCACGAATAGAAGACAGGTGCCATATGCGAGAAGCATAGTAACAATAAAGCAGAGCATAATATATGTCTCATGTAAGATTTGGAAAATTGGATCACCGTAGCTGGATTGGGTGCTGTCTTGGTGGTTGGCCCCAGTGCAAGCAAAGGGTGTTCAAGCTGGGGTGTGTGTGTGTGTGTGGTGGTGGTGGGGGGGGGGGCAGCTTGTGCCAGATCTGGTTACTCGTTTGGATATGTCTCTATCCTAGGTGGGAGTTCCCACAATGATTGATCATCAGTCTGCACCAAGCAAACACCTTATGGGTGTTCAAGCCTGCAAGGTTGGGCCCTCTTAAACATGTTTAACTCTTGGGGATCTCTTCAACACCTCTTAATAGGGTGTTAATTAGATGAAGACAGCAGTAGGGTGCTGCCTGGAAAACCCAGAACTGGGACATGACTGTTGTAGTGATGTCAAGTGACGCAACGAAGTCTGACCCGCCCCATGCTTACCTGCAGACGCCTTGGAGCTAGATAGCGGAGAGCTGCGAGAGGTGGAGGTATGGCATCAGTGGGCGGAAGGGTGACAATTCAGTGGGTGGGTGCGGGTGAAGCAGAGGTGGGGCAGTTTCGATGTAGCAGGAGAGACTGTGAGATAGGCACCCTGGACTGCGCCACGGGACGATCGTTGAGTAACAGGCCCGAGATGATAGTGCTGATAGGGGGAAAGACAGTAGGCGCAGGCATGGTCGAGGGAGATTAACAACCTACAGATCTACAGAATGCCCCGCACCTTATGAAACTTGAGACGATCCGACTACCCGAGGATATGATGTGCTTGCGATCACTTGGACTTGGGCGGACAGCAGTGACAGAGGAAGCGGGAAAGGGAAGCTAAAATACCGGTGGTAGTGTGACAGATAACTATCCGTCCCTTGCACTACCTCGAGGTGGCGACGACTTCCCCGAGGAAGAGGAACTGCCTTAACGATTCGACCCGTTAAACACGTCCGCGCCCTTCGCGCGTCCTTCAGGCTATTCGAGTAGCCTGGAAGGTCAATACGAATCAACGGGTTTGACGCAAACCACGGGGGAATGTAGGATACTTACGCTCGAGCCTAAGCGTCTGAGGCCAGAAAACAGAGAGGTTCAATTCCTTTCTCCTCTGATACTTCGCATCAAGCTTAGACGTATTTCAAACGGTACAGGTAGGTAAACAATTGCGACAGATCTGAAACGGGACCCTAATTGCTGCAGGGGCAGGCAGGGGCGGGGTACGACACTCGGCACCAAAGCGAGGGGGGGCGTAAAACCCCAAGGTTCCGGGCAGCGAGGCTCGGAACCTGCGAACCAGGGCCCCCCTGGGGCCCAGGGGCCATGAAGGATATACTCCAAATCATACCACCCAACAGCGGTACAAAACCGAGTATTTGGCGCCCAACAGGCTTGGGAAGAGCGCCCGACGCTATTCCGGCGCCAAAAAACTGAAAGTCGAATTTCTATCTCTGTAGCGAATCATTGGCCCTGCTATTTCGCGCACCTTTCTTCCTATTGGCAGCCAGTCGTCTCGTTATTCCAGGGCCGACGCTCGAGTGAGCGGAGAGAGATAGGAGGGAAGGACGATAGCGACCAATTCGGTGATGACATCTTCAATACAACTGTCTGAGGGGGGGGGGGGAGGGGGGTCAAGGAGTGTGTGTGGGTTTGTGTGTGTTGGGGGGGGTGTATGTATGCGTGGGGTTGGGTTGGGGGGGTTGGGGGGGGGGGGGGGGGGGGGGAGTGGGGGGGAGGTCAGGGAGTGTATGTGTGTGTGTTTGTTGTGTGGGAGGGTTGGTGATGGTATGTGTGTGGGGGGGGAGGGGAGCTCAAGGATTGTATTTGTGTGTGTGTGTGGTGGTGGTGGTGGGAGGTCAGGAGTTGCATGTGTGTGTTTATTTGTTTGTGTGCTTGTGTGGGGGTGGGGGGTGGGGGGGGGAGGTCAGGGAGTGTATGTGTGTGTTATGGTTGTGTGTATGGGGTGGGGTAAGTGTGGTGTGGTGTGGTGTGGGGGAGGTTAGGCATTGTTTGTGTGGGGTGGTGGGT